>DWLR01000369.1:0-27016 GCA_018246295.1 Papilio alexanor hazarajatica
AGATTATCAAGATATCCAAGGATACTTTATTATTTTTGAGGAGTAAAAAAGAACACATTTTGAAAATCCTGATAACAAGTGTGAATATTAATTCCTAGTTTTTACTATTTTATGCCATCTAGCGACCTAACGAAGCAACATTGTAATAATTTTAAAAGCAAATTTTTTAGCCCGCTTTGTGATAGCACTAAATCTCGTCAACCGAAACGACCAGCTTAAGTAGAACCATGATCAGCCCATTAGACAATATAGATTGAAGATCAAGGTACAATGGCAATTTCCAAAATGTCTATTTATAACTTTGTATTATCTTTGAAACATCATAATTTTACAGAATATCATATATAGTAAACTTAAATTTCATCCCAATCAACTAAACAGACATTGCAATTGCAAAACATGCTATAACATTTTTTTTGAAGAAATGTTTAACGTAACGCTTTAAATTGATATAGCTTTTTTATTTATGCACTGAATTAGATGAAACAAACACCTAACTCTCAGGATCGGAGCTAATTACAATACATTGGTGAAAACCGCATCCAAATTGGTTTAGCCATTTCTGAGAGTAGCGCGCACAAACTTACAGGCAAACAGACAAAAATTTAAAAAAAAAAAATCGTTATTTTGAGTTCTATAACATTGGTAAATACCCCCTGTAATAGTTTTGCTAATTTATTTTCTATGTACAGACACCAGTCAGTTACGATTTTATTATAAGTATAGATAGAGAAAGATGTATTCATGTATTCTGATTAATAGGAACATGTTAGGCATGAGGTCACATCATTTGTGTTTTCTCAAATATTCAATCTCAGCCTATAGTTTTAAATATTCAATCTCTATATCTCTAAATATTCAATCTCAGTATGATAGTCCACTGCTGGACCTCCCCCATTGATCGCATTATTGGGGGAAATGTGCCATAATCACCACGCTTGGCAGGGCAGAGATCGCATTATGCTCCACCGTACTAAGAAAAAGACGCTGCTGCCTCTCCGCCGGTGGTCTTTACCTCCAGACTCAAGACAAACAGACATATTCATGCACACAAAGGTTTGTCCTCGATGAGAATCGAACCCACGACCTGCGGCGTGAAAGGCAACACCTTACCAACGGCGCCAACAGGTCCGTCATTTTTAACGCCTTGTTAAAAATGAAAATGGCTTCTACGGTATATTTTGTGAATTCACTTATTTGGGAAAGTAGTTGAATATACATCCATATGTCCAACTACATATTTAGATACATTACAACTAGCAACAGCATTAAAATAGTTTCGTAGTTAAAAAGGAAACAAATGTAGAGGCCTGGTTGTCTTTTGTAAGCCCCACTAGCTTTTTGTTGTAATAAAAATGATCTAAAATATAAAATATTTTGTAAGTAATAAAAATATATCTTTATACATTGCATGTTGGTCTAAGTTTCCTCCTTCCTGTTCAAATTATATTTTCAAATTATTAGTGTTCATTGATAAAAAAAGATTTATAATTTGTTGATTTCGAATAAACGTAGCAATATAAGGGTGACATTGATCCTTTGGCTTCTACTAAATTCACTGAGTCAAACTTTTCCTTTGTTTCGTATCTACAGTTAGCTAGGAAGTTTTCAACTCCTACCTATGTTTCAAGAAAGATTGCCACCGACTTTGAGTTAAGGTCCTATGTAAACACGGGACACAGAATTGCTTTTTAGCTAAATGTATTTAAGTGACACTCGATAATAAAAGGTCTGTATTTTTTTTTTAAGTCTGCTCAAATATGCCAGTTGTACTATTATTTTTATTTTCTTACGTTCCATAGATATACACTTTATTATACATCATTTGACGATGTAAAAATAGGCACATATTTTTTTTTAAATTTTTAAAAACTTACTCTGTGTTTGTATAACTCTATGAATGTAATATTTATTATAGTAGTGATTTTGATACATAAGTTGCTACCACTACCTACTCTTGCATTTTACGCAAAATAAACGAAGATACTGTCATGCCAAGATTGCCACTTGAGGTAATTATTTCAAGTTTCTCTTTAAAAAAATATCAAATTTTACAAAGCATTTCAGTAAAACTATCGGTGTTTTAATTGACAACTGTGATTTTGTCACTATATAAACACAGCTTCATACTAAATAAACACAGCTTCATACTAAAAACACAGATTTGTATTAAAGTGTAAATATTCGTTTAACTCGCATTGTGCGTCCATCTTTGTGTCCACAAATCCCCTTGTTTAAGTCTGCTGGCAACGTAATCCCGGCAGTACTCCCGAGGGAGAGACGAACGATATTTATTAAGCCTTCACTCGTGTTGTTACAATTAAGTTGCAAAATTTGAGATAAAATAAACTACAATAAATCTGTTGTAAACAATTAGGTACTGAATTTAGAATTTCCTATAATTATTCACTTCAATATATTCAGCTCTATTTTATTCGTCCAACAGCAACTGCTATTTGCTTAACAAAGTGACAGAGTATTAAATTATGCGTAAATCGAGCGCAAATATCAACTAGTAATATAACAAAAGAAATAAAAAATACGTAATATTTGGGTCAGCTGCGTAGAAATCAAGCTTCTTGTATTTTATTTTAAATAACATTTAGTAGTTATATATCCTCAATATTTACTTTTTACTTTATTAAAATGTATAAACTTCGTTTGAACGCTCGGTACAGTTGAGTCGTGGATTAACCAGCTTACGCGTTCGCAGCTAGCAATAAAGCCGCGTTTGCACGGAGATTAGCTTGTTGCAAATGTGTCACACAAAATAATTACCTGAGAAAACCGATTTACAATATATTTCTTGTTTTAAAATTTTAATTAGGTATCTAATTTAATTTTTTATCATAATTAATAAAGGAATTGTAGATGAACAAATATTTTCAAACTGTTATTACATATTTAGTATCAGATAGGTAATACGATATACAAAAAGTCCAACAAAGGAATATCCTTCTTGATGTGTTGGAACGAAATCTGTAAAAGATTTTTTGTCATCGTCGATATATTATGTCGATATATACGTCAAGACATGTACATGTAAAATTAATGTTAACTTTAATCTGACTCTTTTTGTACTTCGCTAAACTACTGAATATTTTAAATGAAAGGACATTAATCATTCACCGGACATCATTCACCCGATCTATTTCCCCGATTGAAAGGAAATCGACGTCGGCGGGCGGATATTAACACAATGCTGTCGCATCACCTTCACATGCTGATTGGTAATTAGGCAGGGATACTCAAACTATAGGTTCACATTTTAAATCGAGCATGTTGAATTAAATAAATATGAAATTTTCTTTGTTCAAATCGCCAAGACCATTGGTGGGAACACTTTGAGACAGCTTAACCGATTCGTTGCGGCGCCCGTTTTCGAAAACTTTTCGCCGTTGCTAAGACGACGAAGAAACTTCGAGTTATATCTATAAAAAAATGACTCGCCTATCGTGTCATGCGCCAGAGGTTAAAAATAATAATACAACTTATAAAGGTTGTCAACCCCTGCAATTTTTGAATTCACACAATGTCCAGAAGCAACAGGTTAGATCTACGTAGAAAATCATGACAGTTTTGTTCTAGGCATAACTTAATAAAACTTAGTTTGAAGAAATTACAATCGATCTAAAAATGACACGCCTCTAGTGTCATAAGCCACAAGTTAAAAAAATTGACGACACGCCTGTCGTGTCATCGACAGCGAAACGCCACCTTTAGCCACCTTTTTATATTAAGGTTTTGACATCGGCAACATTTTCGCGACAACATTATAAAACATTTCTTAACCAGCGACAATATGTATACAAAGGAAATAAGGTTTTATTTAGAAACATATTTTATCCACATCATCATAACTTCAAACTTTATCGTGTATTTCCAAAAATGAGCGAGATATTAATTTTACTTTGTAAATGTAATAATTACTTACAGTGAGTCGCTTTATCATGAAAACATGTTTAACTTTCAACAAATTTTGTTTTCTACTTAACAAGATCTTTCAACGTCGCCTCGTGTTGCGAGAGAGTTTAACTTTCGTAATTGTAACTTACATATAAATTTATTAAAAATTGACTTACAAAAGTAACTCGATAAACATTGGACAACAACAACATTACACGCAATTAGTACACTTATAACTCGTTTATCTTGATTTATGATGTTGAGTCAAGATAATTTATTCCTGCTGCCATCTCATCGACTTCCTACATATATATATATACCTATACCTGCACTGTTCCAAACCAAGACCTAAGCATTGTAAACAAACATCACTAATATAGAAGGCGGCATTTATATTATTTTACAATAAGGCTAGCTAATGTTAAGGTAAAATGAGAAAAAATTGGATTCTGCACATTTTGGAATTACGAATTTTAGCGTATAAAGTGAAGTGTACCTTTTGTTTGCAACTTTTAGGTCTTGATTAACAACAGCGTTTGTAAACGTATGTTTAATCTAATACTAACTGCTTTATATACACTGTAATTTGAAATCAAGTCGCTGTTTATGTTATATACCGTGTGGTGAAGATAAAAATATTCTAACATTTTAAACCAAATTATGTTTGCGATACGGACCGTGAATGATGATTATTATCTCTATCAAAGAAATGATAAGCTATATACCGATTATTTTTTCTATATAATTTCTGTTTATTTACTTACATATGATCTGATTTAATATAACACACGCAGCGGTCTATAATCGTTATTAATTCGAAATCGTGATATAAGATTTAATTTTCATTTTAAGCTGACTTGATTACAGCGTCAATGATAGGAAGATTTACTATCGTAATAATTGATTACTAATTATAGTGATAAGCCATTGAGAAAATAATCCATCTTCGTTTTAAATTATAGCATGCAGCTAATTATCGCATATTTTCCTTCAACAGGAGCACTCCGAAGGCTCCACTACGCCGCGCGCTGATGACAAATCCGGCGGTCATTCACCCGCGCCCTGCGAAGGTATTATCGAATGCAACGTGAACCTATGTGTAAACCGTGAATAATGCAAAGCTTTTTAGCTTTTACGTAGGAAAAACAAAGTAGGTAGGTAAGGATAAAAAGAAGAGGAAAGATGAAGCAAATAACACTTCAAACATGCAAAAGACAGAGGCATAAATACATAGTAGTCATTCTTCACATTGTGATATATCCAAAGTGACAGCGCATTCAAGCAACAGTTTACTGGTTTATGACATTTTATGTACACATATATATGTATGTCCTTATTTATTTGGATCTCAAAGGCACGGATGGCGACGAAAGGTGATGGTCGGCCACTACTCTCCTCGATCGACTTGCTCAACGCGGCTTCGCTGCTGACACTCGCCTTGCTTTGCCTCCGACCGGTAAATTGCTTACTTTTTTAGGTAACTCTTTTGACGTTTCAATTACGTACCAGAAAGTTCCATATTTTCCTAAAACCTATCTTATTAGCAATATCTTGGTAACGGAAAGGATAATGAGGTGCAAAGAACTAGGCTGATGAAATGCTATCTTTTCTTAAGGAACAGGACGAACGTCCACGGATATAGACTTCTAAGACTCGCCACAAAGATCGGTCACTCGCCGCTCTCTCATCCAGTACACTGCTGTTTATCTTTATATGTTATACTTCTGAATGCCTTTCAGGTTGCGCTCGCTACAGGGAGCTGTGTTACCGAGCGGCTCAAGCTCACTTACCTGATGAGGCTCCGCCACGGCCCTGCGAGTGTGTCAACTGCACGTCGCGGCGCAACTCTTGCGAGCCCTGATACCTACCCAACGTGCAGCCGACACGACCCACGCCTGCGATGGCATTGCCACGAGTAGTAGAATAATATAATTTGCCGGAAGTTTTTTTTCACTTTTTGCAAAGTATTCTTGTCAAGTAGCGTCTTCTCGCAAAGGATGATCATCATTCTTCAAGACAACATAGACTTACGGTACCGTAGCTTTGAATAGTCAGCTCGTGCTCTTGCTAAACGACTTGCGTGGTTTTTTTAGCTATTATTATTATATTAACCGTAATATTTTAATACAATAAAACATAATCATTTAAACTTTTTAAAACAATAATTAAATGAATATTAAA
This sequence comes from Papilio alexanor hazarajatica, assembly GCA_018246295.1. Taxonomy (NCBI): domain Eukaryota; kingdom Metazoa; phylum Arthropoda; class Insecta; order Lepidoptera; family Papilionidae; genus Papilio; species Papilio alexanor. Next base: position 6,088 of record DWLR01000369.1, read on the forward strand.
TGTTTTAGATTAATTCTTGACGCTTAGTCTTGCGAAAATTACAAGTTGTTCAAATTAACCTTTGTCTAAAAAGTAGAACGTGTTATTGCTACTCATAATTTACTATTTATTCCATAAATTACTGTTTAAAATGTTTTTATCCTACAGCAGTAATTACCATACCGTCAGCAGTTTACAAATTTTAGTTTTTGTTAACCGAATCACTAATAATTTTAGATTGATTCGACTAAACATCCAATTTTATTTTTGTAATCTTTCATTATGGTTTTATAACCAAAATTGGCTTTATTACCTTAAATTTGAGTCAAATATTAGGAAGCAAAAAGTCAGTAATTGTTAAAGTATACGTAGTCTATATAGTCTTTCCGCTTGTAAGTATATTGCGTTAAGTAAAAATTTTAGTGTTATAAATATCGTGATTGGCTGAATATCTAAATCAAAACAATATGTAACTTATTACATCTACCCAAGTGTTTACCCCTCAAGTGTCTTTATAACAAAAACAAAATACTTTTTTTCGCTGACTTGTTAAATATCTTCTTCATTTCTCTAATAGTGCTACCAGTGTATTAAATACGTGTGGTTGTTTTAAAACTCAAATTGTCACTCTCTTACCGAATTGGACCTTTAAATGATAGAATGTGAAAAATTCTATCATGCACCTTTTCCTCTTTACGACCCAAGCTTTTATTCTAGTGCCTTACCTTGTATGACATATTTCCTCGACTACCGCATACCAGCAACATTAGGACTTACAGCAATGTATTTATAGAACCCAAAATGTGTTTATTCTCCAAGCCTATATAAATATTTTTAATGTAATTTAAGACGAAATTGTGTCAAATTCAAGTTGTCTGTCCATTGCTATAAAATTTTTACAAAATTATCTAAATAGCCTAGGTAAGCGTATATTTAGAAATAATTATCGAAATGAAACTTTACACAATTTATTAAGACCAATCATTGCTACAGAATAATTTATCGTAAAAAACTTATCTAACCACTAATTACCGTTATATTTAAATTAATGGCAACGTAACTTACAAACGTATTGCTAGTCTATGGAACTTTTATTAATCTATGGTTAGACATTTTAACTGTTTAACTACAAATTTTATTCCTTAGAGCCTAATAAAGCTAGATATATCTAGATTAAGTTTAAATATTTTTTCCTATTATAATATTTGCTTTTTGCGCATATTTAAATTTAATACTCATCGGAAAATATGAACCGTACGTTCCTGCGTACATATTAATGCTAAAACTATGTATAAATTATATTTATTACATAACCGATCTTATTATTTCTTACCCGACTTTAGTTAATTTATTTGTAGAATTAAACATAATAACCGACGTCTAGTCTCATAATATTAATGAGAAAAATGCTCAAAAATACCGTAAAGTTATTAAAAAAATACACTGACATTGACTAAATTAGAAATTAATTTAACATTTTTATGAATTAAAATGACTAGATTATGATTCCGAGGACGGGGACGCGGGGGGCAACGCTTAAATTTAAACAAAACTTAAATTTATTAGTTACATTTATTTTAATAAACAAAAACAAATCGAGCGTGAACAAAGAGATAGGGTACCTACTGCATGCCGTAAAAGTTTTAAAGTCGTAATCGATTCAAAAAAACAATATTAAACTTACTTTACCTCGCAGAAATGCAATCGAAATTTGGTGAAAAACCGCGGGTTTACCCTACGGCATACGGCATACGTATCATGTCCATTGTTATCCAGAAGCAGCAATAAAAATACGTAACTCGTACTAAGTAATCCGACAGCACCCTTCTAATTTTGTCATAAATGCATATCCTTAAGATTATTTTATTGGACATTATTTCAAGAAGTCAAATTGACCTTTAAATCAACCGAGTATTTTTTCTTAAAAAAAATTATTATCATAAATTTAAGATTACATTGGAAATATTATTATCATTAAAAACACCTATGAGGTTTTTATAGCTAAAAGAAAAATAAGCCAGAAATTAAATCATGCATAATATTAATCTTTCCCTTTACAATACACGCTAGAGGATTATGAAGTGCGAAGAGTACAACAAAAGGTTTTATTTAATTTTTAAACTTCCAATAGCCATTCTAGGAGGACAAGACTTAAAATCCAATCAATGTTCCTTTAAAAAATAGTATATTATTGTTAATTTTCCTAACAAAATACGTGTTTTCAAAATGAGATATTGCTGTTTCACATATGTGTTAGATAGCCTGTAGTAAAGGGAAAAACTAGAGCGCTTACGTGCGATACCTATTGCTTAACTTTAATACGAAATATTTAACATATTTAGTAGTCGGGATCTCCATAATAGTTATTATTTATATATTTTAATTTATATCCCTACGTGTATGAGTATCTGGACTGTAGTAGAAAAAATAATGCAGTACAAATGTACAAAATAAAATAGACTTTTCAAATGTATAAATATTGTATCGCAATAAGTATTACATTCTATGTAATGAGGTTAGTAAAACTAGTCAAGTAATTATAATTATTTGTAAAATGAAAGTAGATATAAAAATAAATGTATTATACCAGTCTGAATGCGAGTCTTGGATACGTTTGATACAACTATTAATTTCAGTTTCCAAAGCCACTGAAACCGTCATTCATCCAAAGTGAAAGAAAATCATCTAAAAGAAAAATCTATTATACCGGGGCACGGGTTTATAAGGAAATAAGTCATTCGTTCCTAAAGTATACATACATGTTTTGAATTCCTCGTCGTCGCGTGCAAATTATAAGACTTCCAAAAACAGCAATAGTAAACGCTTATAAAACTCGCGCCCAGTAAAAATCATTTACAAACCCAATGATTAAGCGAATACAAAAACTATCATACAAATATTGATATGTCGGTTCTAACAAGTCATGCCTGCCAATCTGTCGTTTTATTTGACGTTTACTTCGAATGAAAAAGTACATTACGAAAATTAACATCATTGCTTGACCGGATTAGAGAATAGAACCGAAAACGTAGTAATCAAAAATACCATAGGGGTATGGCGAGTGGTAAGCTTTGTGTCACTCGTTAGCGCCGGTAGGGGTGGTAGGAGGGCGCGGACGTGGCGCCGCCTGACGACGAGCCGTGGTAGCTGCGCTTCGATGACCGCTGATAGCCGTCTCCGGAACCGCCAGTATATTCATAGTCATCACCTACACCCACAAGTCAATGATACACACTCAAATATAAAGCAAAAGTTTTAAAAGCAATGAGGTCAAAGCTTGATTCAAGTAAAAAAAAACTTACCGCACCACACGCCACTTCGTTTAGCTACATTTTAAAACCTAACCAGTGGCAGATCCAGGACTGAGATTTGGGGGAAAGTTTTGACCCCATAGGGAGAAGGATGCTTCTTCCGAGGGGTAGGTTTTAGCAAGGCAAAAACTAAAAACCACAGAACATTTTATCTTATAGTTTAAATCAAAACCAAGTATTTTTTGCCGGATAATTTAATTATTACTAGAATTATAATTACCGAGTTCACTTTATTTTTATGGAAAAAATTCTGATAATTTGGGGAGCTTGAGCCGCCTAGTCGCTGGATCCGCCAATGAAACATCATTAGTATATTAACAGTTGATAGATCTCCCTTGCATGTTGGCTGTTTTGGGGTACAAAATAGGTATTTAGGCTAACGAGACATACCATGTGACAATTGCAATCCTGTGTAGCACCTCCAAATGGAGAGTAATATTCGATTTATTTACCGTTATTCTAGAGGATAATGTGTAATACAAAAATCTACTTCTATATGTCTATATTTCCAATATAATCTTTTTATTCTTGTACTTCTTATATTTTTCCTTTAACATTGTGATACTAGATAATGTATGAAAAACAAATGTAATATTTTAATATATAAATAAATATATAATTCTAGTAGCTAAATTCTATTAAGATCTAAATGTTCTGGTTTGGGTTCTTTCTAGCCATCGAAATAAAAGATCAGCAATCTTTACATCTCCTAGGAAGACAAGTTATGTGTACCAGTTTAAACCTACCGCTAGCTACCTTCATGAGGTTTCGTGGGACCAGTTTACTGCTCTACACGAAGCTGAAGCACATATTAATATTAGAGGAGGTACGAATTACGTCAGCGCCTTCATTGTGCTTTACCAACACGATACCACTTCGTGTTGCTGTCCATCCAGGATCTCTTAAATTGACGGTCAAGGTCCTTAACACCCATGAACATGGTTCCTAAACTTAATTTGCAAAATAAATTGCAGCAGTATTGTGCTCGGAGTGCTTTATTGCCTTCAACAATAGATCCCCATTAAAAAGGTGATGGTCTACATGGTTTTGAATATTAGGCCGTTCTTTTTATTTATTTTCTTAGAGAAAAACTCAGTTTAATCTGCTGTCACATTTAGCTATTTATAGCAACTTAATGTGATGTTTGTAGTGAGATGTGTGAAATGATGAGGTTCATAATTATGAACGGCAAAGGAAAGGGAAATATAACAAAAACTATTTAGACTATTACGAACTAGTGCTACTGTACCTTTGTGGGTAGTTATAATAAATTTGAACTACGGTTTAATGCAAGTAATCAATAAGAACCTGACGCCGAGGCCGACATGTCGGACACGTTACAGAACGACGGCTGCGGCGAGACCATGCCGCAATACATTAAAGGTACCTGGCGTAATGTAATTATTTTAAAATATTTCATTTAAATTAAGTTAATATAAAAAATCAATGATTACGCTTCCTAGTAACAACAACGTAATTGAGGATCCCAGAACAGATTTGGTCCGAAAAGCTAAACAAAAAATCTGTTGTGATTTTCGAGACTCAAATGTTGTCTTTGCATTTGGTTTCTATTTGGGAGTAATATAAGCTTAGGATATGATACGATGGTGAGAACAAGGAGTAAGTTCTACATAGAATACTGCGAGTCAATAACTAGAATCAAGATGGCGTTCACCACAATACGAGTTAAATTGCAATTACCTTATAATATTATTGCCAATTATGAAGTAATTTACTATCAACAAAAAATGTAAAAATCCCTTTCATCCAACTTAATATTAAGTTATTGATTATGCCAAGTGAAGACGAAAGTAAAAAACGCGTAAACTACTTTTTAATCTACGAATGAAATGTTAACGGTAAGAAAAAAAATAAGTCTAAAATTAATAAATTCCTTAGTGTATTTATGGCAGCCACTAACGTGCTAATAGTATAGGTGTATATTTGTATGTTTAACCTGTGGGGGCGCCGAGATGGCCTCACTCATCTGCGGTATTTGTGCGTACTTAGGGCTGCCGGCGTTGTTGCCTACACCATCACCCTCTAATGCAAGGAATGAGGTTATAAGCTGAGCACAAGAGAACTTCTAAAAATGTGGACCTACGTAAAACTACTATTACTGACGGTAAATATGCTCCTAAATACCAGGCACATTTATTGGATGCCGGCCACTGGGTCATATGATCTTTCGAATGTCGCCATTGACTCCTCAAGTTTAAGCATATAACGCACTTATGTGGCTTAACCCTTTTCTTGGCAGAAAAAATGTTCTTTGAATACCAAAATAATTTTATCGCCCAAAAGCTTGTGGCCCAAAGGTGACTAGAAATATCCAAAAAAAAAATCTTATAAGGGTAGGGTTACAAAAAAAATGTATCATGTATTCTGTGGATGGGATACATTGCCAAGAATCCTTAATAATACGTAATTTTTAAAACTGATTTATCTGCAGAGATACATTGCCAAGGAAAAGGTTAACATTTACTTACGAAGGTTTCGACGTTGATAGATTCTCGTCAGTAACCATAGAAGATAGTTTCGGATCGCTTGCCACTAACATTAATTTTGTCATAGATCTTGTAAATCCAGCAGTGGTTCATGTTACTACATTGATCTTAGTTACATTGAGCCAAACGAGTAATCTCTCTTGAACTACACTTACTGTTTGTGAAACGTCGGGAATAAGGCTTTAAACAAACTAATAAAAAGGGAATCTAAAGAAATATCTAAACGGATATGTGATGATTTCGAGGAACTATTCGTCTGAAATTGCATCCTCTGTCCATTGTATGAATTTTAAGCTAAATAAAAACTTGGCTTCATCAGCAGCAACATATAAATTTATTCGTGAGAATTTCGCGTGACAATCCACGCTACAGTATTTGTAATGTTTATTTTGATGATTTTGTTAAGTAGAATATTTAAATGTTGCTACGTATGCCAGTTCAATATGAGACAGGGTAAATATAGTTAGTAAATATATGGCAACACTTTACCAAGGGGTGTATACATATGAAGTGTGAGTGAATAGTGTCGAAATGTTTTGTGCATAGTGAACATAATAATTGGAAACGGCTCGGTTTCAATCATTTTTTTTAGTAAGACTATTATTTGGGATTCTTACGACACGAAATGTGTACTTTATGCGAACTTATAAAAACAAAAATTATGATATCCTGAGTGAGAAATGGGTTAAAATTATCCTAAAGGGGAGGATGGGGATAAAGGCGAACATTAAAAAGACAGTTATATTTTGAAACTTTGATTTCTTTTAATTACCTACGTTTTATCATGTCCTTATAGTAGATATATATTTCATCATAAGATATCTCAAATATTTGCAGTGGTAATATTAATATTTTAATTAATCAACCAGTAGTATTACTTAAACCTTTAAAATAGAAGAAGCTTAATTATAGGAAACTACTACAAAACTGTTTTATTTTTTTCTCATTACATTATAAACTACGAACTTATGTTATCCGTTACAAACTAACACTAATATACCCAAAATACCTAATATGAATAATGCATAATTTCTACTTCGAAAAACCTTTTAGTGTTCTGTGGTAGCACTTTTTAAATTGTTACATCGAATACTCTTTGCGTACAAGCTTCTCGTCTCATTTTATTAGTGCTTCGGTTAAAATTAATAATTAAAACCGTAATTAACTAATTATCATTAGGTAATCGTAAAAAAAGAATCAACAAGGACGTCCGAGTAAGTCTATCATAATTTTCCTTTTTATATAACGAACATAAAGTAAAAGGAGCGCTGCCGAGCCGGCTGCAGGCGCGCCGCGGTCAGCGGCAACAGTGAGCGGCACTGTGCGGCACTGTGCGGCGAGGGCCCGCAGCAGCCGGCGCGGCGTCGCCCCGCGCTACGCACTCATTAGGGCTAAGTATAGTTTACACATTACAAGATTACAACAAATCTAGATAATAGTCTTACAATCGTATTACACTTAGTTTGTGGCTCGGTCGCGGTCGCCGCTTCCAATTAATTACATTTTAGGAAATTAATACAAGTCTGTTATAAATATATCGCCCACTAGCGGGCGTAAAGTAAAACTTATATACTGCCGTAAATAACCGTTATGTTAAATATTGTACATCAGTCGTTAGTTCACCTAATCAATTTTGTAATCTAGTCGATCGAGAATTATGTACTTTAATCCACTATAATGAAAAAATATAGTTTAAAAATAATCAACATCAAAATTTTAATTAAAACAGAAATAAATAACAACTTGCCCTAGGTTTAATGTTATAATTATTCGTACAGCCGTGCAATTTTATTTTACGATAAGAGTCTGTTCAATAATTACATTAATATTATAAATAGCTCTAGTATAAATATGAGAATTTATATTAATAATACCTGCATTGTTTTAAAATAACTTTAGATTGAGTACACAGTAGTGAGGATCGATTGGCGGCTGCTGGCCTGCGGTATGCGAACGCGTCACGAGAGCGCCTTGCAACAACTTAAACTTCTGCTAACCTAACGTTAACACTAGGGGGCTCGTATAATATAATTAGTCAATTACGATTATAAGTAAGTATATTTAATGTATAACGCGCACGGCGGACGCCTCCGCGCGTGTGCCATATCAAATACCAAAAATACACTTTTACACAAAAACATGTCGCTACTGAATAAACATACACATATAAAAACCGCGTACACTATATATAATGCGATACAAACAAGAGTCGAAAGGTTAACTACACAACAGTACTACTGTTAAGCCATGATTAAAATATTATTCCATAAACATTATATTATATTAAGAATACAGTATGTGTATCTTATGTCGAACGTTACGGGCGTAACGCAAATGCAGATGCAAGCGGCGCGGGGCGCGGGGCGCGGGGCGGGCCCGCTCGCAGCCGCGGCACATTTGACAGACGAGCCTCTAACGAGTCTTACCGTATTTGTATTTTGCTAACTATTTTAATTAATAAATTCATCCAATATTTTATGCTTTTCTCCTATATAATAATAAAAACCCATATAAATAGTCTCAATTGATTTTTTTCACAATAATTTGCACTAAGTTTAATGTTTGAGTAAATCTAAAATTTCTAATACATATACTTTATTTTAAATAAATTATATTCTTTATGTTTACTTAGAAGATTGCCACGATGGTTAATTACAAACTAAGTTCTTAAATTTTTCCGAAGTATCGCGAATGAGGGGCTCCGGCCCGTGTCTATCGTCTTAGTGCTACTTCAATATCACTGAAAATAACATAATATAAATCATCTCTATTCACTTAACTTTTTGTAAGGCATCGTTTCCTAATATTAAACGGTCACGAGTGTCGCGCCGTTGTCGGTGGTTGTACATTAACCTACGGCGAGGAAATTATAACCGAAGAGATGGAAACGATACAGGGGGAATGGGGCGCGACGGAAGCGCGGCCGGCGGGGAATGAATCGAGACGAAATAAACCTAACTAACATAGGAACGAACAGATTAAGTTAAATAAACAAAAAGCGGGACGAAGCAAGCGCAACTACATAAGTAACCTAGAGGCCGGTTCTGCACCGACGTCGATTAATCTTTAACATTATTTCAAAAAATCGTTTTATAAGGTACGAGTTTTAACTTGCTACATAACGTTCTCGTCTCAGTCGTTTAAATAATTTACAGAGCTATTAGAAATGTACCAATATTCGCGTTATCTATGAACATCACATCGTAAAGGCATTTAATAATTTCCTCACTATGTTTTAGCTTTAATTCGGCAGCCGCACCCGCCGCGGCGATGCGCGTCGCTTACAATTTGCTTATTCACCTCACGTAGATAAATTATACTTTACTTATGGTGCGATCTTACATAACCCTATTCTATACGATCAAATTATGCATTTGCAATGTATTCAACAACAATTCTATTTTAAAAACGTTTATAACAAACCTTACCGAGACCTAGACGTGTTCACGTAAACTCTAAGATAATTACAACAAATACTGCGAGGGCGCCGCCGGGGCACGCCCGCTCCCCTCTCCCGCTAATTATTACTTAGCTTATCACTAAAATTTTAATCAGTCGATCGGTCAAATGATTGAGCGATATAGTACAGTAAAGGACTAACATTAAATTTAATCTAACAATGTTATTTTAAATTATAATTCACTTTGCTGCGGGAGCTGCGGGCGCGTGCCGGCGGCGGCCCGATATACTCGCGGCGAGATACTCTAAGCCCTCGGAAGCTCTATACAGTTTTAAAAGTATTTGGCAATCCGCATAAATTAAAAACTTTAAAACTATGTGACGAGAGAATCGATTAAAATTATGCTTTACACACAAGTAAGTATATATACAGGAGTCCGCGCGGGGTGCGGCCGGCGCTATATCCTAAGTCATTGAGCGTCATCACTAACACTTACACCGTTTGCTCGTTTTAATCGTATGCCGGGTTAGTTTACAATTATTTTTAAAAATCAATTATCGACTTATAAACACTGCAATACAAAACTAAAAAAATCCGTAGACGAAAAATTAAAATTACGAATATTTATTTATACAGAATTGCTCCCCTTTTAGAAATTAAAAAAAAATCACGGTAAAAATATTATATAAAAATCACGTTCAGTCATACTATGTTTTGTTTAAATATTAACATAATTATTTTCATTACATCCCTACAATTTTCCTAAGTCTAGTGGGTGGTAAATAACCAAAATTCTAATATTAAACATACATACCGATAATATATACCAAATATTTATACAAGTCATTACCTTAAGTTAACTTGTTTAGGTTATTTTTCCCTAAAATGGCTTTTTAACAGTGTCTGTCAAATGTGCGCGGAGGCGTCGAACGGCAGCGACGGCCGCCCGTCTGCCCCGCGCTCTGTTATTTTATTATTATTATTAAAAGAAATCATCAAACTTCCAAAGAACAAACAAATTCAAGATTAGGTAAGAGTAAAATAGAAAAGGGTTAAGAGCCCACATCCAAAAAAGTAGCAATAAGAAAAGACAATATGATCATTAGGATCAAAAGAGAGGGCCGCGAGAACTTGGGGGATACGATAATATCAGACAACGCAAAGTCGCCTTGTCCACGAGAGAAACATAATGTGAACAAATCGATAGTCCTATCGCCGGGTCAGTTATCGAGGCGTAATCATTAACCGGGTTAGTTGACGCGAGTTTAATCTTACAACTTATCTTTTAAATATATTTTAAAACATTAATTTATTTATTAAAAACAACACCATAATTACGCGTGTGGGTTTGTGTTGATGCAGTCACGGGTGAGGCGTGATCTTTTTTGTTCAATATATACTACATTTAACTTATTAAATCACTTGAAAATTTTATTCTAATTAATCATACTTTTTTCTCTCTATTGCACTGTGTAAAACCCTCTTATTTTTTTAAACATACTTTAGTTCAACATGATATAGAGATGTTGTTTTTATATATGTTTGTATACATGATTAGTTTGTTTAGAGGGGTGGTTGGGGATCGAACTCATCAACTAACATCGGTCTTGTCAAGTTTCAATATGCAGGTTAATTAGTATGGTCTATAAAGACCACTGTTTCATCGATCACTCGCCATTCGTTTAACACTATGTCGCATATTTAATTAATAAGAAACATTAAAGTCAAAATGCAAGTTGAAACCGATTGGTATTATGGCTATTGTTGCTTGTATATTACTTGGCGTAACTTTAATACCTAAATAGAATCAATAAAATAAATACAAGTGACACGGGTGTATTTTGGAATCAATAATTTGCTGCTCTATTAAGCTACGCCACATTGTACCTAATACCCTTATTTTGCAATAATAATCAACACTTTCCTAATATTTTTATACTCTTCTTCCTGCAATATTTGTCGTAACATTAAACTAAATCAATATAAGTGATATCATGTAATGTTGAATCTTGTACCACGTAGTAAGTCAGTATCGCGTAATACCTTAGCTTAGTTCCACGGTGTTAAATGTCAATGTTGATTTTTGGAACTTTTTATAAAGTTCCTTCCTCTATCGTTGGACTCTAGCGATAAATATTAGAAGTGTTGATGATATCAACAAGTTGTATGTCGCTTGGGCACAGGGGATAAGGTGTTTTGAAAGTATTATTACGTTAAAGGGAGTTCAATCAGTTTCAACGATTTTTGCAACCAACACTTTTTGCACACGGCACAAAGTGTCGGTCATGGGGACTGGGGAAGCGGCATAGCTAACGATTCCTCCACGTAACTACCGACACGTAACTGGACACAACTACGGCTGAGTTTCGACCGCGCAAGGGAGCGGGCATCGGGGCCGGGAACGGGAACACCGGCCGGGGCAACATTAAGGGGTTGCTTATGTTGGGGAGCACGGCCGCGGGTCTGTATGCCGGTTGTCGGGGCACGGGCGCGGCTCTGTATACTGTAAGCTGTTGCTGGTTAGTGTCAGTGTCTGAGGCGGTGTCGGCGTGCGTGTCGGTGTCGGCGGCGAGTGTCGGTGCGAGTGGCGATTACGCGGCGTTCCACTCCTTGTTAAAGTCCTGCGCGGCGAAGTGTTTGGGCGCGTGGTGCGGCACGGCATGCACACCTGGCGGCTGCGCTCCGGCCGCCGCGCCGTGGTACTCGCCGCCGTACGTCCGCGACCCGCCGTACGATGACCCCTGACGTTACCCCACCCGGCTCATTAGTACGCCCCACAATATACAGATATTTCGATGATAAGAGCATCTGCTGTTGTTCGGAGGAAAATCCCCAGTGTTAAAATTTTGATTCAAAGACAGAAGGATGTTGTATGTATTTTTTTTTATCAATATTGTATCAATTTCTACGAACAACAGCAATGTATCAAATATATCGAAAGTATCGTTGCGTTCATTGGGAACGCGGGACGCTGGACCGGCCGAAGCCTCGAGGAGGCCACGCGATCGTCGGAGGCTACGTTATAGGCGAGAATAACTAAAACTGACTACGGATAAGCTTAAACAGGGAAAACGAAAACATTAGCGGATTATAAACTACAATCATGGGTGTATATTTGGTATGAAATGAAGGACGTCTTTATTCTGAATGCACAAGAAGCTCTGCAGCTAGAGCGGCCGCTGAGATAACGTAGCCTCGGGCCTCGCGTCCCCCGCAGTACGCGCGAGGTCGCTAGCTGTCACAAACGTTTGCTGCGCGGCCGAGGCTCCGGCGACGGCGCGTCTGCTGACGTCATGAGGGATCGAAATGAGGCCACACCCTTCGTATGTCAATACATTTAATATGTCATAATAAATTGTAGTTCAAGGCCGCATTCGACGATGCCCCATGATGTTTTAACACAGTTTTGCTCCTAAGTATAATATGATCTCTCGTTACATTCGACAGAATTATGAATTTCGTCTCTGAACACTTAAAGTACAGCTCTCTTAACATTATTTATTTTTATCATTAAAATTAACTATTAATGAACCTGTAACAATACGAGAAAAATCCAAATTTTACTAATTTGTACTTTAAATGCCAATTTACATGTGTTGAGATGAAACAAGGCGATTGAATCATCTCGCACGGCTACAAAAATAAAATGCAATATGAATATCGTGAACTAAAGGTCCAACTAAATGTAAGCTTAACAACTAGAGCGGTGCGATGCCTTTTAGGTAGAGCCGCGCGACCGTCGCGATAACCGAACCGTCCATAGTGAGAAATCCCCAGTCTCGCGACATGCCCCCATCCGAACCCTTATCTCTAATTGTCTTTCTGGAGGAGCCACTCTTGTGGACCCTGATCGACCAACTGGAAAAGAAGAATTACAAGACATCAAGTCCCACTCGCCACAATGCACCTGTCTCAGGCAGTTATGTAAGTAGCGCAGCGCGTGAACAATGGACCGGGCGAAAGCAAATGTATATTAACCCCAAGGGCGGGACGATGACTCGGGCTGAGGGAGGGGAGAGGCAGGGATAGGTGCGGGGAGGCGGCGATGAGAGACCTTCAGCGAAAGTTGACAAGTTTGTTAATCTTCTTGATTTTTCACTATGGATAGCGGTGCGGTGAGCTATCGTCTCGAGAGAGCCGGCTCGCGGTCAACGGGGGAGGCATTAGCGAATACCGTTCGCATAGCGAACCGCAGCATAGCTGGTAAAATCAAAAAGACATCGCACGTTTTAATCTCGCCACTGAAAGCATGCAGAGAAGGACGATGTCTTCGATATCGAAAGCGTTTCATAATATCTCAAACGGCACACGTTAGCAGTAGTAGGGGGAAAGGGAGGAGGGCGCAATCTAATACGGGCTCTATGGTAAATATCATGCTGCATTTCGACCGCAATAACGTTTGTTTGCATTTCGCTGAATTTCACTCTCTCACCGGTGGTTAAATCGCGCAAACATTCGTGAATCGCAAACAAACTCAGTAAGTACAACCAAATTGAATGTTCAATTATCTTCTCATACGTCACTCACGAACGCCGCACACGATTGTAAAGTAAAAGGGGGAGGGGATGGAATGTCTTCCATGCGTTCTTTTATACCTTCTACTACGTCAAACTATTGTATGGACAGATGCAGGACAAAATCAAAGATAAAGCGTGGACATGGGAACGTGTAGGAGGGAGGGAGAGCAAGCCCCGGGGTCTCGAGCAAAAACATAATACAAACTATGTCAACTTGGCTGTACTTTAGTTAATGCCCGAAGCGGTTCAAGCGCTATGAGCACAAATTATATGTAACATTATTATATCTTGGATAAAGCTGTGCATGATAATAAAGCTTAATGAAAAATATAAATCTTTTGGATTTAATTCAATAAAAGACTTTATCCAAGAAACATAGTCGATTCACCAAATTTTTATGTTAAAGACAAACAGGTTGGATGAAACATTTACCTGTATATGTTTGTCCAACTTGTACTTGGTTAGAAAAAAAAAAAGACACAGGACAGTAAAATGCCATTTTGCATGCTTGTATTTAATAATAGTAACGACTAAATGTATGTATAACTTTATCGACTATGGGTGATGCTACAACTTAAGAATATCTCGGACAAGACTCGTGTGGAAAACAATGTACAAAGAAAATGTTCAGTCATTAAAGGTGAATAGATATTAAAACAATAAAGGATATAAAACATGGATGCATTATATTAATTTTACGTAATATATCAGGATCGTAACAAAAAAAAATTATATTAAAGGTAAAAGATTATTGTTAATCGATATACAAAGTATAATAGTGTTGAAGGTTACGAGTGCAATCAACATTGGAATTGACAAACAACTTTTACATCAAGAAACTTCTGTTTATAAATTAGGCGTGATTAAAATATTCAAGATAAGCGAATGTAATTCAAGGACATCAAAACAATTCTTTTGTAGAAAAGTTGGGGCTGATAGATTCATAAGATTATTCAAGATTTGTGCATCTGACGAAGTTTGAGTTACATACGTGTATCGTATGTATACTATATAAAATAAGTAATTTATACTAGAAAACTAGAAATCAAACATGCAAAACAATACTTGGGGAAACTTTGTAGTTGGACATTACAGATAATTTAATACAGAAGTTTCGAAGATCTTATAGAGCTATGCACCTATTTAATGTAATTGGAAGATTAGGGATTTTGCGGTTTTTTGCGATTTGATTATTGCAAATGCCGTCCCGTATATGTTTATTACTTAATGTAAACTATTTAATTTTGTTTTTCGATATTTCCTGTGCGTTCACTTACTAATGGAATATTTATTTTACTTTCGACGAATTCACAAAGATTTTCATTCACAAAATACATATATTATCGTAAACAAACTTACAAACATGGTATTAAACTGATTTATTGCGGCAATTAAAAATGGGTGCAGGGAAACCTTTCGATATCAAAGAATACGAAATATCTCTTGTACTTGCAATTACTTTTTGCTTCTTATTAAAAATAAAATTAGCAATAAATTAACAAATACAAGTGACAGTTGTATTAATAAAAAAGGATAGCCTTAATCAAAGCATGAGACATACATTATATTAGCTTATATATGTATTAGTCCCATTATTGAAAGCAAAATGCAACAACTATATTAAAAACAAGACTTTCTGTGAACGATGGATGCGTTCTAAAAAACCAACACCGTGTTAAAATATGATGTGCAAATATTATTTTTATGGCCCATGCTGAGTCCGTGAAATCTTAAAACTTAAACACAACCATCAAAAGTTTAGTGACAAAGAATACATTAGACTTTCGATGACTAAAAAAAAATTATTGTAAGAAAAGTCTCGTATTATATTGTTCTCATAAACTCAAAAATAGTATTAAAAGTAAAATAACTGTTGTTATAATATAGTAAATGAGAACAATCAATGCACATGACATGTCTATATCTATATCTAGCAAATGTCAATCATAGCAATATCATTTTCTTAAAGCTAGTCCATAGTAACCATAGTAAATAAAAGAAATGTCAATGCACAGTAAAAAAAAAAGATATTGCTAAAATTTAGAATGCATGGGGAAAAAAATGCATCATAAGTGTGAGTTATTTTTAACTTGTGTAAGAGAAATTAATTCCATTTCAAACTGCTATTAATCAATAATATCCAATTATGATGCATGTCAACGCGCATTTTTTTAAATGCATAACATTCTGGTGTACGCTCATATTCATACGCCATTCTAAAATATAGATGTGTGCGTATGAAAATGGCGCAATCGCGTAGGTTGATGATGGTTGGCCATTTTGCATTAAATGCCAACCTTGGTTTTTTATTTGGTAACTCAACATTCAAGTTTAGTTATCTTTTGAAAATATTTAATATCCGCAAATTTTTATGCGTGTAATTCTAGTAGTATATTTATGTATATTTAACCCATCTTGTTTAATTATATGAAGTCTTGAATAAGTTTAATTCAGTAAATAGAACTGCAATAGCAATATTAACATTTTTTTTTCAATTTTAATCTCATTAAATTTTGCAAAAAACTAATGCATTTTGTTTAACTCCCTGGACGCATAATGACAAAATGGCCACCATCATATTTATGTTTGGTGTAATATGTGTATGGTCTGTGTTGCTATGGGTTGGGTTGGATGCATACCTGGTCCTGCTGGTACGCGGGCGGGTACTGCTGGTAGGTGGAGTAGTCGGAGGAGGACTTGTTGAGCGCGGCGGTGGAGAGCGCGCCGGTGAGCGCGGGCGCCGCGCCGCCGCCGCCGCCTCCCGCCCCGCGGCCGTACATCTCGCCGCTCTCCGACAGCGGCACGTACGAGCCTGGAGCGCACAGAACGCACACGTCATTAGACACCTCGGATCCAGAGCCCCCAAATCATCACAACTCTTCCGTGACAAATTTCAAAGTGAATTTGAAAAAAAAAAAAAATCAATTATTATCCCTGTATTTTTTTTGTATACTTCGTTCTCATTTAAACTATTTATTAGTATAAAATGTTGCAACGATCCATCTCTAACTCATAACTAATGGATAATCATGTCTAGAACAAGTTATATGGCATATCGCACATTCTTAGCATAATTTTGCCGCTCTACAATAGAGCAGCTACGAGCCTGGAGCAGAAACCACGATCGTATCAATACAATAGGCAACATATGCGACATCAGACATGTTGTGAACCTTAGTCTTTTCTCAGTTTTCACTAGTTTCCTTTTCTTTAACCACTCCTCTCCTTTTCCCATCAAAAGATTGGTAACCGATCCGTAACTCTTGTAATAGATTGATAGTGATCCGTCACATAACATCAGACACGCCTACATAACATTTCTATAAAAAATATGCTTTTTTTATATTTTTCAAAGATTTGTACAAATACTCGGCAAAAACTCTTTTAGGAATCAAAATCCTGATTTGATGCTAATACAAAATAAATAATTTAAGGTCTCAAATTCGATTTCTATGTGTTTAATATTAAAAATCAAAATAAAACAATGATGCACAGTACAATGTGTGGCAAACCCCATGAACTCTACAATCCATGAGAAGAGAGAGCATTATTAAGTCTGCACTAGTTTCCCACAAACATCTGAACGTACCAACAACAAAAATAGTCGAGGGCACTGCCTGGATGTGGTAAGTGTTACATAAATAACACATTTTTAAATTATTCATATTATTTGATTCATAATGCCATTACTGCAAGGCAGAGCTCAACGAAATATCTGATTTTACTAATTTTAGGCTCATACATTTTATATATATATTAATGCTAATGTTTTTTTTTATGTTTAACAACCAAGTTTCATTGAATACAACTATTATCTTGTTTTGATATTACTTTTGTGCTTTCAAACACGAGCAGTTAGGAAACTAAATAAACCTAACAGTGTTAAAGATTTATTTTGTATTATTTATACTAAATGGGAAATAAATTAATTTAGGAATTGATCTGGGCAGTAAACGGTTTTTATAGAGGTTATTTCCCTTCTTTTCGCTTTTTTTTTTAAATAGTACCGTAAACCATTAATCGCGGGTTATTACAGAGATCGTATTTCTTAGCTACACGTTTTTTCGTCTACTGTTGGCGTTAGGTGGTTAGGATTTGATTGTGGACTCACCGGAGCCGGTTGAGTTGGAGTTCTGCGGCATGTTCCAGGTGGTCCACGACCCGCCGGCCGACGCGCCCGCCGGCGCTGAACTGTAGTTCGCTGCACACACAAACGTTACGTCAGCGATATACAGGCCAACGGCGGTATTCATTAGATTAGCCAAGAGGCATGGTTGTTGGCGGACTCGGACGTGGCCAAGGGGAACTTTTTGACAGTTGATATAACCAATGAAAAGGTTAAAGAACGTGGCTCAGAGGATGTGAGCGAACAATTGCTACATACAGTATTGAACAAGGCGATACTGCGATGTATGAAATTAGCGCGAGACGCAAATGCGAGTGCAGTCGATTTTTATTTGTGTATTACGATGTGCTTAATCAGGAAATGAATGCAAAAACTAATTGACATTAGATATAAAAGGCAGCAAGAAGCGTACGCACGGTTAACACATTAAATGCCATCAATTCTAACGTTTAGTTTTTTAACAAGATTAAACGCTCATAATTTTGAAGATGGAAGACTGTTATGCACCATTATCAGCATAACGTTATATTGTAGTTAATACTTCAATTTTAAATATACATAACTTGAGATAACTTAATCATTAACACTCCCTTCAAACTGGCTTTCTTAATGTTATCAAACGACTTCTTTACTTTAGCGAAAAATTTTAATGTGCAATTTGTCGCAAACTTTGTAGGCTCTGTAGCTTATAGAAAGTTAAAGAGTATATGCTGGTCTGCTTTACTGTACCACAAACATCTGAACGTACCGACAACAGACATAGTTGAGGGCACTGCCTGGATGTGGACTAAGAGTTAATGTCAAAAGTTAGTGCCTATTATAAGGCATAGTCTAGTCCAATACAATGTATTCGAGGATATTTTTTTATTTCTTCAGCTTAAAATAAGTAAATAAATATACATTGACCCACAAAACCATATTGATGGTTTGACTGTGGGGTTGAGTCTCCGTACATTATGAATATTCAAGACAATGGAAGAATACAACTAATGTAAAAATGACAAAAATAATATAATAATATTCAAATAAAAAAGTTTTTTTTTTTAAATTTAACCTACTAAAGAATTTAAATAGTGTAATTTGACATAGGATATCAGGACATTTGACATATTGGAGGCATACAATATGTTGATCAAATTTTAGGTCAGTTATTTAGAACGAAAAAACCATATATTTTAGACAGACGCGTATTTTTTTTTCACCGCTATGTGTCATATCCGTTGGGTTCGTATTGTTCGCCGGAGTGTCACAGGAGTACCGATCGTCGGGCTTTTGGTTTATAAATTAACTATTACTTGTTATAACCCATATCTTTACCCATTGGGAGTTATTTCGATATTATGAAGCAATTGTTATTTGTAGTTTAGGGATCGGTGTTCAATATGTATACTAATGAAGTTTATTATTTTTTTAATTATTGTTTTATTTTGTTTAACTTTGATGAGACGGCTTTGTTATGTATTTAAATTAAACTGATTTGGGATACCTATTATCATTGTCAAAATCATCAGAAAGAAATTACATCAATCTATTTTAGAACATTTCGAAATGTTGATTATTTTTTGTATGAATATTTTTTTAAATGTTACCATGTTTTCTTAAAACTATTAAAAAGGATCGCGCCGTATGGATATCCGTAATTTCCTACCGCTCTGGGTTAAGGCGTGAGTGTTATTTTTAAAAACGATGAAGTGTGAAAGCTAAACTCTCACTCTATAAAACGAATAATATAAAAAATGGAGCCAATTGTTTCTTCCTGTAAAATATTTTAAGTAAGGAGTTTCGAGAATTAAAGTTGTATCATCACATATTAGTGTTATAACGTTTAAAAACCAATTATTTTTTTTTTCGATAGAGGTAGTAAAATCAAATTCCATGTGGTTTTTGTATTACTTAAAACTGAACAGAATTCTATCCAAAGTTTATTTTCGGTTTGCCAATCGTGGCAACAATCTGAGTCTAGTAAGATTCAGTACCCAGTACTGCAGTAGTAACTGCACCCTGGAATATATCGCATAACACCAATATTTCTGGAATCCTCAGACCACTATCCACATGAGAAAATAGTGGTGCCCATTGTTTGATAAGTCGCCCATTTTTATTACTTTTGTGATCCAGCCTGGACGTTCATGCATTTACATTCGTATCATAAAACTTGCTTTTTTGTAATGAGTTTCATTTATAAAGTTTTGTTGACCACAAAGCAATGTTCTCACTTTAACGTAGTTCACACAAGCTGTAACGTTGAAGGCACGTAAAAATATTAAATTGTTCTTCCAATAAGATTCTGGCACATGCTATTATTTGATCCAAACACAAGTCATTACATGTGCCATTAAAACTTCGATGATTGTAGTGTCACGTAACTCTGTTTACAGTTGTTATGTTTTAACAATAAACGTAAACTATTTATGTACACAGAGGCGTACATATACCCTTTTTATAGAAGGCAGCAGGTAAGCGTACAAGATGTGATCACTTATAGACAACTGCGTCAAGCACAAGAATTACGGATGCGTTACCTTTGTATTAGAAAGTGGGAGGGGGATGAGGTTGAAGCCTACACGTAGTGTGTAGACGGTGAAAGAGCAAGCGGCCCGCCAGCTGTTATGTGACTGTCGCTGTCTATACATATTCCGCAATAACCAAGTGTACTACAGATGTTTTGCCGACCCTTATGTGAAACTGGGACAGATAAGAGAATGGATGGGACGTTAAAGAGCTATGGGTTTGCACTTGTATAGCGCAAGCTTGAGCTATACTTGCAAACAGCTGCGTAAACTTGTAAAGTAGCAATCAAACTTCTTGAATGAATGACCTTGAATGCGCAGAAACGAGTTTTAGGTCTTGTTGCAAAGATTGTCGGAGTAAATATTTTTTCTTGTTTAATAATTGTACACAATCTCAAAGCACAGTTTCCCTGTGCACTGCATACGCCTAATGTTCAAGAAGTTCGCCGCTATTTATGCTTAGCGTATGTGCGGTGGGTACGTACCGTAGCTGCCGTAGCCCTGCGCGGGCGGCTGCGCGTGCTGCGTGTAGTTGTTGGTGGCGGGCCAGGCGGGCGCGTGCGGCGGCGCGCGCGGCCG
>DWLR01000370.1:0-26998 GCA_018246295.1 Papilio alexanor hazarajatica
TGTCTTTACCAACGCGTTGGCGACAGGTGATAGAAAACGATGGTGCTTACATTATTGAGAAATAATTGTATTTAGTTTTCTCAAAAATAAAATAATCTTGTACTGTGAGATGGCGGGTTTATTAGTTGCCAACCTAATATATTTCGCGCGCATGTCTGTATGTATGTCCGCTTCATGTAAACCTCCTGTAGTCTCCTTATTTTACAGAATAAATTGTCATTACAATCATATTTTTTCGCAAGTTGTCTCATATTTAATATGACGTTTTATATAAAATAACAATGATAATCAAACAGTGCTAGTTTATTCCTTATAAAAAAACAGTTTTTTTTAATTAACTATTATTTGTTATTCAATAGATTACATCCAACTAACCAATGTAGACTAGCACCATGTTGCTTGACGTTAAAGCGCCTCATGCACGTAGCCGCGGCGCTGCGCGCCAGAGAAGTCGTCAAGGCGCCTACATTCCCTGACTCCGTCTCCACTGGTGACGTCAAGTAAGTGTCATTAGCAATTTGTAAGTAATTGAGAAGCACATAGTGTAAGCGTTGGGTAATGACTCATTTCACACTAAGTCAGTGATTCTCAAACATTTCCGTTTCATTCTTATTACTTAATTTCTCAAATGCTAACGTCTCGCTTGGGCAAAAATAAATAAAATTAAACTTTTTAAAGAAACTAAATAAATTCCCTAGGTACCTTTTTTAATATTAAGAGTACATATGATTAATATATCCGTAGAATATAGATGCAGAAACACAGGCTAGTCACGACCGTGTAAAACGTAAATCCACAACCTCCGATTACTTCTCTTGGTTCACAAACGTTATTGTGAACGTTTTTGTGTGTCTTTATTTATAACAATGGTACAGTTTCATTTAAAAATTTATTATTAAAAGCTCTACAGGTGTTAACAAAAATATCCCGAAAGCCAAAAGTGAGGAATAAGGTCCCTTGTAAATAGTCTATTCGCAATAGGTATTTGGAAACCATAGTAACACCCAAGAAAAAGAATTTAGGTAAAACATAAAATAATCATCATTGAAACGCATCCCTGAAAACATAAAGCTAAATAGTATACCTACTGTGCAGAAAGCTATTTACATTCTTAACTAATTTACTCTGAGAGTTAACCATACAAACACCATAAAAGACTGCTTGATTATTTGCAGTAATAATGAAAACAGGTTTCGTTTTGAACTTTGAGACCTGAATAATTATAATTATACTAAAATTATAATACTTAAGATCTCATAATACTCCGAGTTAGAGTGCATGCTAATGTTTCCCAATTTATGACTAATTAGAACAAAAACATGAAGTTTTTGTGAAATATAATATGTTGATGAAGATTTATAGAGAAGACTTGCAATTGACACTATATTTTTAAGACTAGTTATAGCAGTTTTATTTTGTTCTATTGAGATTGCAAACCTCTTTAAATATTATCAAACTAAACAATAAACAGTTATTATCTCGTATTACAATAATCTATCAGTTTCGCTGACGTGGCAAGTTATTAGGGTTGGCACTTTTTTCTGTTTAATATATATATAATTTTTCTGAGGAATTATGTAACATGTTGTATGGCCGAGGTAGTAAGAAGGAGACATTTTTTTAGTTGAGAACCAACTAGATGTATACTTTAATTCAGATACATTAAGAAGGAGGGAGACGCCGTGGCGATGGACGAGGAAGTGCTCCAAATAGAGACGGACAAGACCGCGCTGCCTGTCATGGCCCCAGGTCACGGCACCATCGTCAAGATGCTCGTCAAGGAAGGGGAGGCGGTCAAATCCCAACAACCACTGTTTGAGGTTTTGATAGCAAATAAGCTAAACTATGCGACAAAAGTAGGCCATGATATGAGTGCAAGCTGATATTTACAATAATTCTGATAGCTTTAAAACTTTTACGGTACCATACGGTCTGCAGTGCTTCTCATTAACCCAGTCATTTTTACCACAATTTTTCTACAAGGATCCTTAAAACGGAAACATATTACATGGAACATTATTGCTTGACAGAAGTCAGTCCTATATTTCGATGACACATTTTTATATATTTGATTACTATTGTTATTATAATTGTTGTAACTAATAAATTACTGTGACTAATCAAGTCACTAAAGTGACTAATTGTGACCTAACTATTGTGTAACTGAGGCTAAATAACCTTAGAGGCGGCAATAGAAATGTTAATCCTCAATGTGTGGTTTTTTTATCAAAATTCTAGATCGACGTAACCGGTGTGGCCCCAGCGGCGGCACCAAAGACAACAGTCGCTGCGACTCCAAAGCCGACGGCTCCGCCAGTGAAGTCTGCGCCCGCGAATCCTGCACCTGTGCCGTCACCGGCGCCGGCAGTTGCAGCAGCGAAGGCAAAAGCACCTGCTACTGTTAAAGTTGCAAAAAAACTGGAAGGACCTACGGTATATTTTAAGGCTTAACTTCTCTAAACATATTAGATGATCTGATGTATAGTCGAGTTTCTTGGCGGTTTTCCATTTACAGAAAAATTGCCTTGGTCCTTGCAACGAGCTAAATTCCCCCTCCTTCTTACAAATAACCAATTAGGGTGCAATCGATGTTTTGATAAAATAAAATAAAATCTGTGGCGTACCTGCACTGTACCCCTGACTACTGTTATCACCGCTGTCTTTGTTTTCCGCTACTGTCTTGTTCTGTCTTGCCCACCGCTACCGTAGCGTGATGTTAATAGCCTACAACCGCCCTAATAATAATACAGTTTCGATACAATCAATGATAGCGCTGGAAGTGTTATAAATCGTGTAATACTGGTGAACTGAATGTTGAATTGTAAGTTATATTTTAAGTTTCCAATACTGTTGGCAGTCCTCAATTACTGGCTATTTATGTTTATTGCTTTTTTAAGTATAAAATATTGTCTAAAAATAATTATTATTCGTAACATGTATGTTTCGAATGTAGTTTTAAAGAGATATGCTTATCTTGTTCGCCTAAGATTGCTAGAGTTATGCTGTGTAATTAAATTAATTAATTACAGTTGGCTGCACAAAAATTAACCGATCCAACGAAAGTGATATCTGGCAGCCGGTCTGAGTTCCCGGTGCCAATGAACAGGATGCGAAAGCGTATCGCCGAAAGACTCAAGGAGGCTCAGAACACCACCGCCATGTTAACTACGTATAATGAATGCGATATGAGGTTTGTTCAAGGATATTTTGTTGAGTTTTAACACATACAACAACAAGCTGTTGCTTGTAATTCAGTTGTAAATCAGTAAGTTTTTTGTTCGTTTGTATCAAATGCAGAATTTCGTCGTTGAAGAATTTCAACGGAAAACAAAACTAATTGACATATTTAGTCATCTACTGTGGAAGGCATTGGAGAAGGCTTATCTGACTGATATAGGTGATGATGATCATTGGCGGATACAGGGGGGGGGGGGCTCAAATCCTCCTACCAAATCATTTGTATTTTTATTTGGATTAACCCAAGGGGCTCTCGGAGTTGGTCGGTTGATCGACTTCGTTATTTTTTTCTTTTTTATTTAATGGCCGAGACTGACAGACATCACCAGGCCCTTTGTTTTTTTTTTTTATCATCATGGGCACCTGGAACGTATTTTCAGTAAGTCAATGCCTCGAGGGGTGATGAGGGACGATGAGAATTTGTGATAAAAAGCTAAAATATTATTTTGACATCACAGCTTAAACGGTTTGGATTTTCTATGAAACGGTTATTTAGTCCTAGTTTCACCTTTTATTTAAATGTACATAATTTACAACATAATAACATCGCATCTTGTGTAACGTAATAAACATTAAATATTCTCAAGATAATAATTTATTTAGTACAAATCTTTAAACGAATTATTTTTATAGTCGTTTAATGGCATTCCGAAAAGCGAACGTAGAGGCATTCCACAAGAAATACGGCGTGAAGCTTTCGTTTATGTCGCCATTTTTGAAGGCAGCCGCCAACGCCCTCGAAGACCAACCAGTTGTCAACGCAGTGATCATCAACGACAACATTGTGTACAGGTACGACGTCATCGTTAGTTATTAAGGGTCAGGGCTACTTAATGTGCCAAAAAAAAATTTTTTTTTTTTGAAATTTTTTTCATACATTTTTTATTTAATAACGATAAATGTTTTGCCATATTAACAATATATATTTGTACTAAGTACCCAAAAACTTTTATTGACAAATTTGAAAGAGCAGCGAGTTACAGCCAGTCTGCGAGAAGTCTGAAAAAAAAGGTGTCTCGCGGTGATCACCGAAGCTCTTTACTGGATCATCAGAAACGAGAAAAAATTAACGGGGATCTTTAGATAATCATATTGGGCCCAGGATAGTCGAAGGGTTCGGTGATAAAAAAAATTATTCACCGCCTATAAAAATCCTTCGTCCATCCTGGGGACAAAGATGTGAAGAATAAGTGATCCAAATTTCGAAATGATCGGTCAAGCCGTTGTGAAGTTACACTGATCACTGACTTTGAAGACGTATATACTTATATAATTATATAAATATATAATACTTGTATACATATAGGGTAGAAAAAACACTCCTCTCATCCCTTAGCCAGAAAGTCCACTTACTTAATGAAGAACTTAATTATTTAATATGTCACCTATTTGTCTGGTTTATGTATCGGGAACATAATCGAATAGTTGGCATTAATATATTGAATATTTATGTCCGTACATGCATTTCTTAGAAAAACATCTAAGCTGTTGACACACTGCGTGGTGTGTCTGAACCGCGCTAAACAAATAATTCAACTGAAGATGCCGCCATTTTGCCAGCGTTGCATTTACAATTATGTAATAAATACTACAGTATTTTTCGATTCACAACCGATTTACATTAAAATGCTTGATTACTATTTTGGTCTTATCGTTTTACTGGTGTACAATTACATTCTGGTGTCTAAATTACATTCTTAGAATAGCATCGCATCTTTTTATACAGGCTTAGACGTAAAATAATGAAGAAACATTTTACTAGCAGACAATTCAGTACCTTGAAATTTAAAACTCTCTTATGTTTTGTGCATTAACTTCAATTTTATTAAAGTAATTTCACTCTTTTATGTGTAAATCTATAACGTGATAGTAAATTTTATAAAAAATATATTTACAACTTTTAATAAATTAACATTTGGGGGGGGGGTATCACGACGGTGTTTCCTACCTAAATTCTTGCAGTAGTAAGTATATCTAAGACTTACGAAACAACAACTAATGTCTTATCGTTTACAATACGATCTTTGTTGAGTACTAGGCCATATGAAATGATGCGGCCTCGTAGGGAAGGACGGAGCCAAAAGAGAATATGTGCAAAAATTAAGAGGGGATAAGATTATCTTTATTATATCTCACAATCCACTGACAGTCTCCTCTTCCTTTTTATAATTTCACCAAACACTAAAACATAACAGGCAATAAAAGTTCAACATTTATACAGTCCATTATATAATTCGGCAAACCCACTACAATCTATCCTTCTCTATAAACAAACGCAGCATCGGAAGATTGTTTTGTAAGGAGTAGACGCCTCTTTAGCATCCAGAGAAGGTCTTAGCAGTCCAATTTGCACGTGTATTTTACCTAATCATTTGTTATGTTTACAGAGATTACGTTGACATTTCCGTGGCCGTGGCCACGCCAAAAGGTCTCTTAGTGCCGGTGATGAGAAACGTCGAATCTATGGACTACCCTCGTATAGAGCTCACCATAAACGAGCTGGCAGCCAAGGCTCGCAGTGGTAAACTCATTACTCATTATTTATACTCATGCGCACGCTGCTCGAGAGGTTCAAATCAACAGTGTTCCAAAAACTGATTGGTACCCCTATTTGGTATCGAACAGGTAAACTTCGGCCGAGCGACATGCAGGGTGGCACTTTCACCATCAGCAACGGCGGTGTGTTTGGGTCGCTGCTGTCCATGCCCATCATCAACCTGCCGCAATCCGCCATACTGGGCATGCACGCCATCGTTCAAAGGCCGGTGGCTATTAATGGGGAAGTAAGTTGAATTGTTGTACTATTAAAATTACTAACGTGACCAATAGACGATCACGGATTTCTTGTTATTTTGTACGACGATAAGGAAGTCGACTACTTGACGCAGCTATGCGCTCGCGAACGTGGGCACTACAAAAAGTCGGCGTGTGCGACCTCTCACCCTCTCTTGACAAGAAAGTACCAAGTACTTTCTTATTTTCTTAGTAACACACGCGTAAAGTAAAAAAAAATGTACGTTTCGTATGGTAAGTGAGGTCCCATCGTCTTCCCCTTCCCACCCCCTTCTTCGCCTTACCTGCATCCTTGCTGTTACTTGCTATAAAAACGAAACCCATGACAATACGGTAGTAATCTAAGTCAAGGACACGTAGGTACAGAAAAAGATAACTAATCTTACCACGTTTGCAGTCTCTCCATCTAATCTAAAAAATAACACATTTTATATGTCGCGTCTACGCCTCCAATACTCTGCAGCGATTAAAATAGACTAAAATTTAGATAATTTATACGATAAAAATTATAAGAACGCCAGCGAAAAATCTAGTCCACTTTATCAAAATGTTGTCTCTTGTTATAAATTAATTACTGAGTGCATTTTTACTAACAAACTGTTTTAAACAGTTTGGCGAAATTTTATAATAATTTAGGTGTAAATTTTGTTCTTAAATAAATTAATTAATTAAAAAAATACAGAGTCAAGAAAACACTAAAAAAAAAACATTTAATTCAACGCAGGTAGTGTACAAAATAAATACTAGAATATTAATTATAAAAAAATATAGTAATGTTCATGGGTACAACATCTACAACAAGCATTTACGAGCTGTAGATTCTTTGGCCACTGGCATAAGTTTATCTAGTAAACTATAAAATTGCTTCATATAAATCAACGTAAAACTAATGTAACGTCCTTTGATACAAGGAAAAGTATTACAATTTACTTGCCAACTTTTAAATGGAAAAATATCGAATATAGTTATTTGTTGACTTTGACCACAATTACCATTTTTTATATACAAGAAGGTGGCAAATGAGCATGCGGTGACCTTTTGTGACCGCTACCCATAGACGAGTTGCAGATGCGTTGCCTACCGTTAATAGATAGAGGACGGACTAGAGAGAAAAATAGGCATTTCCTTCTCCTGTCCATCCCTCTCCCCTTCAAATCTTCTTTTCTAATAAGGAAAGGGTGGGAAGGGGACGAGGAGTAAAATTAGGTCTCCGGCACTTGACTCATCGTAGGAAACGAAGAATACTTCTACGTCACACGTGTCTTCTGTGAGGTCATAGTATTTCACCGATCGACCGGGCCATTCGTGCAACAGATTTTGTTGTTGCGGACTCTACCGATATTTTAAATAGCCGTTAAAAAATCTCTGAAAAAAAAAATTTTATAGTATAAACAAGTAAAAAAGAAATTTATGATAATTTTCAACATTAAAACGTCTTTTTTTAAATTCTTATACTGTTGTTAATTAGAAAGTTGACATAACTAAAAAACTAGCGTATTTGCGATAATTTGTACTACTGTATGCTGTATACTGTACACAAGGATATAATCTACAAAACAATACCAATAACAGTACCCTAAATTACATGACTCTAGAGTTATTGCCTTTTAAACTAGTATGTAAATGCTAAAAAGTGACTTTCGAACAAACATTGAAAAAAACAATACAAGTTGTAGTGTTTTCTTTTTTTTTTCAATTTGTATTAATAAGTGAATTAAATCTTAATAAAATTATTTATTGTAAAAATTTGTTAAAATACCCAGTGGAGACAGGCCTTGGTCCTTATAGCCACTTGTGTGGCCCTTGATGTTTCGTGGATGAAATTAGGTAGATATATTTCATGCCCTTATCGCTAGTCGATGAACAGACACATTGTTCATACCTATATGTTTTTTATTGCAGGTTAAGATAAGACCTATGATGTACCTTGCATTGACATACGATCACAGACTGATAGACGGCCGTGAGGCGGTGCTCTTCCTGCGCAAAGTGAAGTCGGGCGTCGAAGACCCGACTTCCATTCTGGCCGGAATATGAAGTAATGGATTACATTAGAACGAAATATAAGGATATTGCTATTATAATAGTAGCATATTTAAAATACATTGTTTTATCTCTATTATACGTTATAACAGATATCTTTACAAATAAATAAAGATCAGTCTCTAATTTCATTCTTTGTGTTTTTATTATATAACTCTACATAACGGCAATTTCCAATTCTTAACCAACTAGAGACTTCTCTGATTGAAGCTTTACTCCAGCATCCAAAGTGAAATCAAATGACGCTTCATTAGACCTACCTTACCGGTATTGCCTCGCCAATCGCCATAGCGACTGCCGAATGTAGTAGAGGTGGGACGTATATACTGGAACAGGTTTTGATACTAGGTTTCACTCAATACGTGTAAGTACCGAGTATGTGGGGGACTAAAAGAACGAGTATCGAGTATTTAGAATTATGTAATGTGGCATAAGTATTTTGTACTGTTTATGTATTTAGCGAAGAAGTATGTTAGAAGTATTTAGTTTGTTAGAAGTATTTTGTTTGTTAGAATTATTTTGTTTGTTAGAAGTATGTTTGTTAGAAGTATTTTGGTTGTTAGAAGTCTTTTGTTTGTTAGAAGTATTTTGTATGTGAGAAGTAAAATACTTGAATACGTATTGTAGAAGTAAAAGGTGTAGAATGCGAGATGCGAATACTTCGGCGTTTTTGTTTTATTTGTCGTCAGGTAGAAATTAGAGAGAGGTATTAGGTTAGAGAGGTAGGAATTAGAGATTAGGAAGGTGAAGGAAGTCGTTTTTTTTTTTTCGTTGTCAGTTAAAAATTGTAGAAAATTGGAAGTTAGAGGAAAATGTTTTTTTTTCGTCATCCACTGCGAGACCGGTAATTTTCGATTCCTACTATACAAGTTGATACTCCTAAATACTTTTAGGAACTAGTATTTGGAACAAGTATTTACTCGTACTCGAAATACTAAGTACGCAATTTACCTAGTATATCCCATCTCTAGAATGAGCGAGGGAAAGACCTAAATTTAGTCCGTACTTCAGTCATTTTATCTTACTGATATATAACATATAAATCTGTAGAGTAGAATCTGTCTGTAATTTCAGTTTTTTGTAAAATTATGAAATAAATATTCTTTTTATGCCTCATGACATCAATTCTACCGTTTTTTCAAATTTTAGTCTGTCTATGCGTCACGATTAACTTTAGAATGGCTCGAACAATCTTTATGAAAATTCGTATATAGCAAGAAATTGTGATTGCGCATATGATATGCTATACAATATCACTAGATGGAACACGAACCTGTCATCTAGATCTACTATTTGTTACTCATAGGTAACAAGTCTAGTGTCATAAGGCATGTGAACAAACTAAAACTTTGATAAAAAAAAAATAAAAGCCATAGATGATTCTAGAACATTTGCCAATGTTGTCATTTCATATCACTACAAGTTATGTCCTTTATGCAATTTACTCTAAAATATCTTTGTTTTTAAAGTTACCCATCTTTTGAACTGATAAATAAAGAAAACGAATATTACATTGTTATTTAACAATTTTCGCGTTTTGCAATAATTGTAATAACTTGAAAGAGAACGACGTTTCAACAAATATTTTAATATTAACAGGAATCAGGCAACTTTGACCGTAATGTCATTCAAAAGCATTATTTTGTCTGTCGTGTTTTTATTCAGCGGGACATTGATCAAACTTGTTTATTTTCTTATATTTACTAAAATAAAACATTAATATAGAACAAAAAGTGTATATAAATAATTTATTGTTGTGTAATATGCAGTAACTGTGACATCATGAGACGAGGTCATACGGGGATCGGTGGATGGCGAAATGAAAATACCAGACATTTTAGGCCTCGAGGAGGAGGGAATCAACAGTTTAGACCTAGGGACTATCCACCTCTAGATACACCGAGGTAAACTATATCATGATCAGTTTTTCTATAAAAATCTATATTGTTCTCACCAATTTTACAGCTCACATATATTACCGCGAAATTTTGCAGCTTGTCTGATGAAAAAAATCATACCTTGTATAGTATGATTCTTAATATTAATTTGATGTGGATAGTGAAAACATAATTATATCGTTAATTTTAATGTTTATTTTGGAATTACAGATTCCCGCCGCCTATTTTAAGAGGGTATAGACCACCTCCATATGCGACGAGGTCAGGTCATACAACAGATAACTTTACAGGAAATAACAGAAACAAATACAGATATGAAAATAGAAAAAATATTAATAGGGCCTATGAGAAACACAATGAAAGACAGATGTTTACACAACCAAAACACTTTACACATAGTGAGATGACTAGTCAGACGAAAATATATAAAGATTCCATTAAATATGACAGCCCTAACCAAAGCAGCATATGTCATGTAAATAGTCATGGAGATATTGATCTCAGACAGTCAAGTGTCAATACTGGTCACTTAACCCATAGACCACAATCATTTACTAGATGGATGCATCCTTCTGAACATAAGCAGCATAACTATGATGATAGGAATCAAAATCGGCACTATAAATATACTGAAGATCCAAATAAATTGCCCTATCCAGGCCATAGACCACCATCATCTGACCATTATGGTGGAAACCCAACCTCAATAATTGAAAATTCAAAAACATATAGTCGAACAGTAGATGATACTGTTAATATTATAAGAAAAAGAATATTAGACAGGCATGAATCTCTGCATACCTCCGATAATTTGAATAGTGATAATTCCAATGTCAAGCCTCTTCTTGCAGAAGAGACTTTAGTAAATTTTTATGATACACACCAAGAACAGCCAACACGGAGACGGATTCAAAGACAAAAACAAAAAGACAAAACAAATTGTGACAAAATAAAAAATAAAATAGTCCATCAGCTGTTCAAAATGGACAAAGAAAAAATTCACAAGTTGATGGACAATCCCAATTCTTCTTCTAAATTTGAATATGCTATAAGCAGTCTTATAACAGAGTCTCAAAATAGCTATAATCGTCACTTGCGATCAGTTGCTGAAAAATCATTGTGTGCTACAAGTACAGAATTTATACAAAATGATAATAATACTATATATGAGGATACATTTTTAAAACAAATGCAGTGCATACTGGATCCCCAAGACACAGTGTTCCTTGAGGATATTAAACCGTTTGTAATGGCAGAACTGTCCAAGGTGTTGCAATTAGAAAACTTTGAGCAGCAATATACAGATGGAGAAAGCTCAAGTTATATCAATAATGAACACTTAGGTCATGATGAGAATCCCTCAAATGCAAGTAATTATGAAAATTATTCACACAGCTGTTCAGATATGACACCAGCTGAACAGCGTCAAGCATATATTCATTTTAAAGGACCTAAATTTGAAAGAATTAGTAATGAAACCTGTAAAGATGATGATAGGAATGAAAGACGAAGTATTATATCTTTTAGGCCTAAGATTGAGCCGAGACAAAGAGCAAAAAGTTGTTCTTACAATGAAGAAAGAGATTCCATGGCAGAAAGTCTTCGCTATGCCAGACACAGTCTTGACAATAAATCAAATGATACATATAACACTAATGATGTCCCAGGTTTGTTTGACCCGAATTCAAAAAGCTTGTCAGAAGATGAAGACCCATTTGCTGAATTAGACAATCAGTATCACGTTGCTGTAGATCCTAATCTCATAGCTGATGATAGATCAAGTTCACGACAATCACAAAGAGACAATTCAGCTCAAACATTATTTGATAACAGCTTTCAATCCTGCACAGAGAATAATAACATTGACGATGTAAAGCTGGACATTGATAATCAAATTCTTAATATTGCTAAATCACCATTAAAAATTCAAATAAGAGTTAATGATAAAGGTAATATTAGTGAAACAGAATATAACAATTCTATTAATAAACAAAGCTTAAACAATCAAACAGTAATTTTAACTGATAATCCAGATACAATGAACACATTCACGGTTGATGAGATGCCTGCTCCTGGTGAAAATAATGTAAGCATGGAATCCAAAAAAACGTCACATACTTGTAGTATACCAAAATCTTTCAGTTCTTCTAATTCACGCAAAAGGCCCATTGACCAACAATCATCCCATCGTAAAGAAAAACGAAAAAAAATAGAAGATAGTCCACCTGACTCAAATAAGAATAAAGATAACAACAGCAGAAATATCAGTGATCTGCCTTCAAAAATTCTTGAAGAACCTCAAACTAAAAATGTGAAGAGCATGAATAAAACAAGAGTTAATACGACTAAAGCTGATAGAGCAGAAACCGTTGAAAAGGAGTATTCAAATAAGTATGTTAGGCGAAAACATATTAATAAATCACCTGAAAAACAAAGTAATGAATGTAGGAAAAAGACTATTTCTATTTCATCAAGTCATTCCAATTCAAACATAAACAGTGACACTGATTGTAATGTTACTATTACTCCACCCAAAAGCGACCCTAAAACTACACTAAAATCAATTGATATGTTTATACAAAAACCAAAGAAAGTACTCATTCATCAGGCTCATCGAAACACTGCTGTTATACCAAGTACGAATTATGCTACCAGTAGTGTTGAAAAAGAAAACAATAAAAAAAAACATATTACCCATAAAATCTTTCAACGCGATGCAACAACTCAAGTTCATGTAGAACTATTAACGAAACATACTCAAACAACTGAGGTTAGTTTCTGTGCAAGATGTTCTCTATTAGAAGAAAACACGTCAAGTGAACAAGTTCAAACAGATGCTATACATACCGAGACAGAGTCTATTTCATCATCAGTTGCTTTAGTGAGAATGAAAGAAATTGATTTACAAATTCAGATTTTAGTAGAAGAGAAGTTAAAATTGTACAGAACATTAGGAATGAATGAACCTAGTGAAGACTCTTTACAAACATTAGGAATAGCCATATTAAATATGCCGCAACTTGAAGAGGAAAATAAAGATGACACCACAGAAAAGGATTGTGTGGCTTACGATTCAATTGTGGAGGAGGTTTCAAATATACCTCTTAACGATCTTGCAGAACTAGAAAATGATAACTCCAATGAAGCACATAGTACCAAAAACAATAATACTAATAACACCTCAAAGGTAAGGAAACTCACAAGGCGACAAATAATTTTGGACCAAAAAAGAAAAAGTTCTGGTAGCCCAAGGTTAACAAAAAAAGTGAACAAAAAAGATGAATCTCCAAATATTTCCCTCATAGAACAGATTATTGAAGATGACCGACCACTTGAGGAAATAATAGCCTTAGATGATTATGAGAAGCCTATGCCTCGAACAAGGAGGAAATCACAAAGGATACAAGGAACAAAGAAAAAAAATAAGATACAAAAACCACCTATAAACTTGAACGATCTTAATATAATTGAAATAAGGGAATGTTCCGTTGTTTTAGTAAGGGAAGATTTAAATAAACTATTGAGATTGACACAGAACACCATTCAACATCCTGAGCAAGAAGCAGTGCAATATGAGGCATTAGAATGTGCAAGTTTTGTAGAAGAGGTAGTAAGAGCTGATAAAGAAAATTCTGACACTACTGATATCCAACTTGATATGTTGGATGTATCAGAAGACATAACCATTGATAATAATTATGAAGTCATGTGTGCTCAAGATAAAGAGTTCGAAATACCCGAGGTTCCAATAAGTGAAGAGATAGTTGATAATAGTCAGTCCAGTGAAGAAGATATTCCATCATCTCTAGTATCAACAGGAAAAAGTGAATGCAAAATGTTTGACTTTGCAGCTGACGAAAATCTACGCCGTGATTCTATAACTATCACTGGCCATGCAGATGCTGTACTTGCAATTGAAGTAAGTACACTTTTGTATTTCCTAAATATTTTATTTTATTGAAAACTGAATATGTTAAATAAGGTATTGCAAGTAAATGCAGTGTACATTTATGCATTTTCTACTAATCGATTAAGTGTATGAACACATCTGTAGATACTAAACAGTAATCATTTTAGAAACCATATAAGGTCCGAAAGTAGATCTTATTTATGTCGTTTTGTAAACTAGGAATTAATTAAAATAAAAACAGTAATCCCAATTGACTCTACTCCTAAAACATTTCAGAGAAAAATATGAAGATTCATGTTGATTTTGAAGTGTGAGATGTCAATATCTATTGAAATCAGTTAACCCATTTAGACTCTAAGAGAAATGGACATACAAATAAACATATGTTATTATTATTAAATAAACATATATGTACACACCCACAAAAAACCCTCCTGTGGGTTGGACAAAAAATACCTATTTATCATTTAATTTCATGTTTTTCATTTCCAGTGCATAGACAATAATTTCGTAGCAGCCTGTTTGGACGGTAATGTGTATTACTTCAGTGGCGATGGACAACTTATCAATACAATGAAGGGATCAAATTTAGCTGTTACTTGTCTAACAATTGTTAAAGACAAATATGAAACTACAGTTTACACTGGCTCATTGGACTCTAGGATACGATATTATGACTTGGAGGTAAGTATATATTTGATATATTGCAGAGAATTAACACAACCTTCTACAGAAAACTGTTTTTTATAGACTAAGCTTATTTTATATTAATAAATCAGATTGTCAATGTTTAAATTAATTTTTTCTTTTGTAATTCTAAGATATTTATCCAAAACTATTATGTTGGCATCTCTTTAAGTGTGGTGAGAGGTAATCAGTGACTATCACCTGGTTACTTCTGTTTATAATATAATTTTCCACAACCATTATTGAACTATATGTACCCTAACACTTGTATATATATGATTACAGACAGGAATAGAAAAAGGACCTGAATGTAATGTCTTAAGTCCAATACAAACAATGGATAGAGCCTGGGATACTGTCTTTGTGGGAACCAGGACAGGATTTGTTCTGCAGTTTGAATGTAAAGTAAGTTGATGACAATTTTATATCTCTACACTTTCCGAGAAGATTACAAAGCTATTTTAACTGGTATTGGTAGATTAATTTAAACTTTCATTTATCAATTAAGCATTAAATTCTCACCTTTCAATAGAGAAAATACTCAATTTAAATCAAATAAACATTAATAAACTATCAATGCTCCACCACAAAATACTTAATCTAAGTAAGGAAGTAAGATAAAAGACAAGTGAAAGTTAGATGGTTATACTGGCAATGTACTATTCTATTCTAGACTATGTCACTGCGTGCATTGCTTTATGTGTGTATAGAATATAAAAGCCAAATTACTTTTGGATATTGGACTCTTTTAAAAAAAAAAAAAATTACCATTCCAACTAAGCTTAAATGCTTGATTTGAATTCGAATTCGAAGTGATTTTGAAGTGTGAGGTGTCAATATCTATTGAAACTGGTTAAGCCATTTAGAATCTAAGAGATCACAATGAAATGGACATACAAATAAACATATGTTTTTATTATTATAGCTTTATTTACCACAATCCATTTCACGATCGCGGCATCGTGATCGGTAATTCGTACCCTAAACCATTAATCTATCGGTGCTTCAGTTTTAAACAATTTCAAATCTTCCTGGTTTTTTATCAATATATTAATGCTATTTTTTATCTGTATCTGTGATCCATATAGGCGTTGTTGTTACTACTGTTGTTTATACTTATTACAAATAAATTGATTTTTTACAGAATAACATGCTTATACCAGTAAGCACAGTTAAATTCTCCGATCAGTCAATATTAGCGCTGCGAGCCATGAAGGAAGGACCTCGTAAAGTTCTCCTTGTAGCTTCTAGGGCTGAGAATGTGACAATAAAGGACGCGCAAACTGGACTCCTTTTGAGAACCCTGGAAGGTCCGAAGATGACTGTCTATACTCTGCTGTATGAAGATGGCAAGGTCTACTGCGGTACCAGCAATCATCAGATACAAGTGTTTGACTACACAGTCAGTAATAATCCATTATTAATAGCTGAAAATTAATACTAACATTTTACTATTAATATGCTAGCTACAGCAAGCTAAAGTCAACTGTAATGTCCAAAAATAAGAATAATTCTGTCTATGATATAATCTTATATTAATATATAGTCATACATTGAAAACAACTTCTAACAATCAATACCTCATAAGGTCAATAAAAGCGGGAATTGCTTGCTTACTCAACTTCGTTGTCTCAACTTTTAGTTTAGTCTATCACTGTACAAAGAGAGATTAATACTAGGAGTTAATTTAAAAATTCTTATGCATGAGATTCGAGAACACCTAATTCTTCAAAATCGGTCAAGCCATTTAGGCAGGCTACAGGAGGTCTCATTAGAATGGACGTACATACCCGATTTAAAAACATTACTCTTCTGGCAAAAAAGAAATTATTTTTGAATAAATTGTCTCCAGTTTTGTACATTAACTATTAATTGTTTCAAATAATCAAATTAAAATTAGAAAAAAATAATTAAATTAACTGTACAAGCAGTTACTAGGATATATTTAGAATTCATTGACGAACTGGTTGGTAAGATGCTTGCCTTTCATGCCGCAGGCCGTGGATTCGATTCCCACCCAGGACAAACATGTTTCCGCCAAATCAAATCCGCCTGCCAAGCGTGGCAATTATGGCACATTTCCCCCCAATGATGCGATCAATAGTGGAAGCCTATGTCTAGCAGTGGACGATCGACTTTTTGAAACATTAGGCGTAGTGGTTAGGGAATGTTTGGACATTGTATAAGTTTATTAAAATATACAATAAAATGTAGCTGTTCATTTTATTTTATTCCGCCAATCTATGAAACAAGACCTAAAATTCGCTTCTAAGTCGTGTCTATGCTATGGGTTTTGTTATCCACAGAGCGGTAGCCATGTTGGTGCTCACGAGGGGGGTAAGGGCGCGGTGTGTCTGCGCGCGTGCGGCGGCCTGCTGTTCGCGGGCTGTTATGACGGTTGCGTGTACGTGTACCGGGAGGGCGAGCCGCAGCCCCTCGCGCAGATACGAGGCCCCGGCCTCATGCTGCTGTCACTGGCCATTCTCGGCACCAAGGTGCGTTTTATATTTTGGGGTACCAACAATTTCATACCATCTCTTCAAGATTTTTAACACGACTTAATAGCTTTTAGTGTGTTCTATGTAACGTAATCTTTCAATGTAATTTTCTTTTAAATTTCTGATTGACTTTGCAATTTTCTGTAAATTTGCATTTGTATCAAGGGTCCTTGAAAATGTTATATTTTTCAATCATTTCATTTTAAAATTTAGAATAACGCCACCTAGTTAAATTGTAATAATGATGTTTAAGGAGGGCTTGACTTGTTTTTGTTTTTATTATTTTTATTCAATATTCTCCTCGTGTTTGTTATAGTCATTGAAATAATTATTTGCATATGAATGTGTAACTACTGATAATTGTTATTTGCATATTTTAACTTAAAACTTTTTTTAATTACTTCTCTATTCCAATCAAATATTTATTATATTTAAGTGGTGGTCACTTAAATATAGCAAATATTTGATTATTTATTTCTCATTAACTTCGACATCAATCATAAATATCTCTATATATCCTATATTAAATAGAAAAATTAACGCGCGAGAGGTAAACTGTTTTAACTACTAGCATATCAATTAAGAGAAGTAATTTTCGTTACAGATTATCGCTGGTTTCAAGGACAGAAGTCTATGCATATGGAAAATCCCATTGAGTATACTCCAGGAAATGATTTTATAATTTGAAATATAGTATTGTAATTTCCCTTTAAATATTTACGTTAGTCCATATTCTGGAAATATTTTGTTATTAAGACGTGTTTACCTTGTATATAATAAATCTGTAGATTGTTTAATATAAATTTACATGAAATAAAAATTATGTTTACATTAATTTTTTTATTACCAACCTACCCCAGCATCACTTTCAAATATGTAAATAGATGTTGGGCATACAAACCATGTATGTATTAAATTATTCATTAAGAGTACACCCAAAATCACTTTCACAAATATTTACAGTGAGAATTCAACATTTTTACTAAAGCAAACACCATATTTAACAAAAGATAATAGTTGTAAATAGTCCGCTCAAATTAGACAAAAACAGAAAGGTTACAAAAACTCGCATACAGCTTAAATTGGTACGAATATTCAAAACACCATTGAATAAAATGTAAACTGTCCCTAGCGATCCACCCATGCAAAAAAAAATCGAGTCCAAATTTGCAAAAAAAAATTTGCGTCTTTCAACCAAACGGTATCGATCACAATTAGAAATAAATTATTTAAGAATCTAGCCAGCTAAGTTGTGGGACCCAAGAGGAAGGTTTAACGAATGTCGCTTTTGGATATTGCAAGGAATATTTT
This sequence comes from Papilio alexanor hazarajatica, assembly GCA_018246295.1. Lineage (NCBI taxonomy): Eukaryota > Metazoa > Arthropoda > Insecta > Lepidoptera > Papilionidae > Papilio > Papilio alexanor. The sequence continues at coordinate 18,378 of DWLR01000370.1, forward strand.
ACAGAATTCATAGAATCTGGTCGAGGTGGTCACGTTGGTGACTTCTGCTCTATTTCTTCCGATAAACATTATTTTACAAACAAAAAAAAGTTGTGTTTTAATTTGAATTGTAACATTACTAAAAACGTACTCTGTCACCATTACCCAGAATAAAAGAAACGGAGAGGCCGCTTTAAAACCCGTCTGACTGGGTATTTGCTTAATAATTTACCAACACTCCATTTTTATACACAGATGTCTCTTTATGGGTTATGTCTAAAACATTCCTGTGTGATTTGTTGGTAATATCTGCTTAATAATTTCCTTTTTTATTTTCAAACCTTAACCTTAACTATTGCTTTTTTATGTGACAACATTATAAATAATACGGCCACCGCTTAGTTTATATTATTTTAATGGTTTATTAGGTTATTATTATTATTATTTTGTTTTTGTTAGGTAATTAAAGAAATATCTTTTGTAACCACTTTTTTAAGTTTTTGTTTATATCAAAGACTTAAATGTATTGCAAACTAAGAAATTATTACTTACATAATACTTTAACATAGTATTACCGAAAACATACTTTTAATATGTCGTAAACCGATAAATAATTTTATTATAGTTTTATAATAAAAAATACTGAACTCCGCGTTTTAAGTCTTGAATTGTTACGAACGCAGATTAATATTTGCCAAGTGGCACTCCTGCCATGGAATGAATTTCTGACTTACGTCAGTGTGGGTGTTTCAGTGTCGGCAGCCATTATCCAACGTATTAAATTGCAATTTTTGCTGTTTCGCATTAAACTATTTTTGAAACAAAGAAATTAACTATTTTCTATATCATCTTTAATATTATAGTTTTCAATTGGAATATATTTATATTGTGATAATGAATCCAGAATAGTAAGTATTTTCTTTCGCGATCCTGTAAATCAAGGATGGGCTATAATATGCGATTTAGCACATTTAACTTATACACATAGTAGAATAACGTAAAAATGTGTTTTATTACTATCATATTGTATTTAATGAAAGAGTACTAGTATAATGAAATTGAACTGGTGACTCATTACGTTCATGGCACGGACTGTATCGAAACGTAATTGTAAAAGTCTACGTGAATGGCGTACAATCGAAAAACGTACAAGATCAGCCTACTTCCTTTGTTGTGAAAGTGTCAGTACTGTGAATTTAATGAACATATATGCGTTGATCGAAAGTCTCCTTTGTTTAATGTAACAAAGATACGCCTCCTTTGATGAGGCCAAACAGTTTATTTCCTTAGCCTTGTTTATTTACGCATTTGATTAGTCAGTCAAACATATTCGGGTACTCTCAGTTCTTATACGGTATATAACTGTATATGTGGTACTGTTTTAAGTCTTATTCTTTTTGTACATTTCCAAAAATGTTATTATTTTCAGCGACTATTTGTTCAAACTTCTCCTCATTGGCGATTCTGGTGTGGGCAAGTCTTGCCTTCTGCTCAGATTTGCAGATGATACTTACACAGAGAGCTACATCAGTACTATTGGTGTGGACTTTAAAATTCGGACGGTAGAACTTGATGGGAAGACAATAAAGTTACAAATATGGGACACAGCAGGCCAGGAGCGGTTTAGAACTATTACCTCGTCATATTACAGAGGGGCACATGGAATCATCATTGTTTACGACTGCACAGATCAAGTAAGGTCACATTTGTAATTATAGATTATCTATAAATAAGTCTGTAAGTGTGATTTTAGTTTTCTTGTTAAATTTTGTGATGGATATTCATTTTATGACTCACAGACATTAACTCTACAATTTTTACAAGTTTTGAGAATTGTCTATATGCATCACAATTTCACAGAGTGACTTGACTGATTGTAATAAAAATTGGTGTGCAGCAAAAAAAAAATTTGATTGCACTTGTGATAAGCTAAAAATATCTATCTGTCTGTTTGTTTGCTGTATGTTTCATTATAACTTAAAAATGCTTTGACCAATTTTAATGAAAATTGGTATATAGCAAGAATGTATCATAGCTCTCAATTGTCAGGCCATATAAAAATTTTGCCCTCTAAAACATTGGTAAGCCTAATGATAACCAAAAAAAAGGCATTTTAAAAAGATGATTTTTTATTTTCCTGTAAGTAATATTTTGTATGCATGCAAAGCCACTGGCAAAGTCTAGTTTTAAATATGTTAACTGAATGTACTGTCCCAGTGATCATCGTTAATTAGCTCTCTTGTTACACTTGATTATGTATGAAATGTCATAATGATTATCAAGTTTGAGAATGTTATTTATTTAAGGGTCCTTTCACATTTTTTTGTAATAAGCTCAGTAAAATGCACATAATAATATCTTATTTCATAAATATTTGTAATAAATTTCATACCATTCTAAAAATATTCTGTAAAGTACAAATGAAACCTCAATAATTTTGAAATTTTTGGGCATTGGGAGAAAAAGTGATTAAATGAGAAATGTTTTATTTATGAAATTTTTAAATAGAAATATTAATAGTAAAACTCGCCCATAATATTTATTTTATCATTCTAAAATTTGAATTGGAAGAGAGTTTAAAATACGAAAACCTCAAAGAGTGTGGGTGAAAAGTTTATACTTCTTTTTTTATTTTGATCACCTCAGTACTATAGGTTCCATCGTCTCTTTTAGGAAAAGGCTGGCAGCACCTTTGTGTCTATTCCTGCAGATATCTATAACATAACAGTGGTCACATAACATCAAGCGACTCTTTTGCAATCAAACTAATTTACTTCTTTTCCCATTAAAAAAGGAACATTTCTTTTTTATTATAATTTCATTGCTGTGATAAAAATTGAAGAAGGCCTATTGTCCAGCAGTGTACTGATACAGACTGATGATGATCATGTTGACATAAAAACAATATTTATTAAAAAAATATGTCTTCTATTTATACTATGAAACAAAACAAATATGTTATGTTCTTGATCTTTGAATGACATTTGCAATTCAGCAAAAAGAACACGATGCCTTGAGTTGAGTTTTTTCTTATTTGATTTTGTTTTTTGTGCATTAGTGGGGTTACTTTTTTGTTAACCAAGAATTATGGCTTATGGAAGAAACTATATTTAATCACTAAATATTAGATATGTACAGTATTTTATTGAAAAAAAAAATCCTTCTGCCTGGTGTTAGATTTATTTCCTGCAACTGACTTACTATTATTTATTTTTACTAACTATATATACAAGATATAAAATGTCTGAAAAATACTTATTTATTATTTAATACAATACATTGATGTTTAGCCTGGCCTTATTTTTAATTTTTAATGAATTTTATTAAATTAAAACCAAAATATCTTAATATCAACATTTGCGAACAAATCAACTCTCTGTAACCACTTCAATAATGCCATAGCACTGTAGCTATGACAACAGTATAAGAGATAGATCCTGGCTATAGTTGAACTAATGACAGATTCTTAGCCATGACTTTGTTTCATAGTTCCGAGATGTAGACTGTACTAGAGTTAAAAATGCGATCTATCTTGTGATAGAACATTTTATAGGCCAAAAAAAAAACATAAAAATACAACGAAACACACTTAAAAGAAACTTGTCAATAATCCATATAATCAGTCATAAAATTTTGAAATGGATTTTGTGTGATAAATATGTAATTTGGTTTCCTGCTTACATGTCTTACATATCTCATAGTTTACATATCTAAATACATTAAAATAAGCCTATTATTTTGTGACAGCTCCACTTCATAATACCAAGTAGGACCAGATAATTTTGCAAGTCATTGTAATTCAGAGTATAATAAACATAGGCTATTCAGCTGGCAACTAAGCCAAAACTGGAACATTGTTGTAACTGTTGTGTGTAAACATAGATATGTCATGTTTTTTTTTATAGATCTGTATGAATTAGCTTTCTAAGACATAAAAACTGATCATCTTTCAATTACATTTGCAGTTCAACAAAAGGATTTATTTGGATTAAGGAATTATGAAATATCTTAATTGTAATGACTTTATGTAAAATAAAACTTACTATAAGAAATACTAGCTACTCACCCCACTTCACTCTAGCAACTAGATAGATAAATAAAAGAATATAGAGATAATTGTTGGAATACATTTCATTCAATTTAAATGGCAAATCAATAAATACTATCACAAATAAAATTGCAGGACTCATTCAGCAACGTGAAGCAGTGGCTGGAGGAGATCGACCGCTACGCGTGCGACAACGTCAACAAGCTGCTGGTCGGCAACAAGTGCGACCTCACCACCAAGAAGGTCGTCGACTACACCACAGCTAATGTACGTATTTCTATAAATACTAGATTATTTACATCTTTATTTATCTATACTTTCTACGCATACCCATTTTGTTTTCAATGAAAACAAAATTATTGTAAGGCATATTTCATAAATCAAGTGATTGAATGCTCCACCCTCTAGTCCAGACATGGATATAAAAGTGTGTATAACTTATTAAATTACACAGGTTTCACATACTCAGGGTCCTATCGAATAAATAAATATTTATTTTTTTCTTTCACTAATATTGCCCTCGTAAAAAAATTAGAACTTGTGGTGTAAAAGCAAACTACTGAATTAAGCTGCAACATATTTAACTAAAATAAATATCTACAGTGTATTCTAAACCAAGCTACAAATTGTATAAACAAACAAACGTCACTCCCTGAAAAAGGCGACCGTAACGCTATTTTAGTGATTTACCATTCAAGTGAACGAAATTAATGATGTGCGTATGGAATACTAAAAATTAATTTTATGATTTTAAACAATATTTAAAAAGTTACTTCAAATATATGTTTAAACAAATTGTAGAGAAAAAGTATATTTCATTTCATCAATGATTTACACATTTTATGAACCATTTGCCACACAAGTTTACTTTTCTCTTATTCTAGAATATCAACAAGTGAAGAATAAATATCAGAATTAGCGATACTTTAATATCGCTTATTCCGATAATTCGTCTTCTCTTGTTGATTCTTTTTCGGGCATGTGTATAATAAATGTTTTTTTTTAAATTATCGGTAAATACGTCGATTATGCCGTCTAAGGCCAACTTGGTCTTCTTTTATAACGTGGTCGATGCACCTCTGTCACTCTCTGCAGTTCTCGACATGCCTTCCTATGAAAGTTGTTTGACGTCGGCCAAAATAATTTTGTTATTATTGTGAGCTACGTAAATTTTAACTTCCTTTAAGTTGCAAGGTGAAGCAATCCAATGCAATAAGCAATATGAAAATCCTAAAAACGTATCATAAAGTAGTTCGCAAAAAAAATACAATCCAAATCGCAAAGAAAAACAGTACCAAAAACAAAAAACCAGGTCAGTAGTTATCACCAAACATAAAAAGCACTCGTACGCATAACACGAAGTTAAAGCAACGAATTGCCAATAGAGTTATATAGTCTAGCCAATGGCTATAAATATAATATTGCCAGTAGCTAAAATATTATTTTGCATGACTTTTTCTTAAAACCATGTTTTGTGTTCGACGTTGTCTTCAAAAACAGCAAGAAAAAAAATTTGCACATATTTTTAATTTTCAAAATAATTGAATCAACAATTAATTTGGAAATTACAAAAATACCAAATGATATGACTATTCATTATTTTCTTATCTTGAATTGACTTATTTTTATCATTATTATAAATTTATGATGTTTGTCAAATTAAGTTTATTATTAAGTTTTTATTTGTACATTAAAATTTTAAAAAGATTTTACTTATCGAATTTAATCACGAAAATATATTAATTACATTATAGTATTTCTAAATTATAGTTATGTTTTCATAAATTTATTATTCAAATTGATGTACTACTATAAAATGGGTAAATTGCATATTTTACATTATCTGTATCCACTCTTTCAAACATTCATTCACTTTCTAGTGAACGAGTCAGTTGTTCCCACACGAATTATGCATAGATAAATGCCGCGTTATAAAAAGTGACGTAAGATTAGAAATGTACATTTTAACGGAAATGTTGTAATTGTATGGAAATTGTGATATTAAATTAAGTGAAATTGTGTAATATGGAAACCTAATTCTATAAGGTATTATGAGAAAAGGTTAGTTTCCATAAATATTCTGGAATTTATGAGAAATTTAGCGTAAAAGGTGAGTTGTCATCACTGTTATGGGGGGTTTTGATTGAAACAAGCGGTATGTCTTGAAACATAGTCGACAAAACCACTGAGATTGCGCCTCCATCACTTGTCATTTTAAGAGACAAATGTGTATTTATAAGTGTTTACAGAAAACTTGAAATTCTCTATTAGGGTTGTGACTTATTCTATTGATCATGTCGATTTTGTATAATTTAACAACACATGAGATAACGCTTAGTACTCCTCTACATCACTACAATACTATCTTATCTGTATTTGAGAACGGCGAGTATAACGTCCAAATAACAAATTGGATACTGTATTTACTGCTGTGTCTATTTATCACTATAAAAAAAAACTTGCAGCAATACGCTGAGCAATTGGGCATTCCATTCCTCGAAACGTCTGCGAAGAACTCAACCAACGTGGAACAAGCGTTCATGACGATGGCGGCGGAGATCAAGGCGCGCGTCGGGCCGCCGTCCGCGGGCGCGCCGCCCGGAGCTGCCGTTAAGATCGACCAGGGCCGCCCCGTCGACACCGGCAAGTCCTCCTGCTGCTGAACGCGCACACGGTGAGCCACACTTCAACGTACAGACGCACGAAAAGACACATACATCACATAGCGGCAAACCCGCATAAAAAAATAAGTCACTTACTAATGTTCGTAACAAGTATACCGTAGTACACATGCGCTAGCAAACACACGTTGTGTACACTCGTACGCAAACACGCACACATGTACGGAGTACACTTGCAAACAAACAATATTCAAGTTACACTCGTACGAAAGCTGTCACATACGCAGTACACTTGCACTCAAAATCATTTAGTACATCACATTGCACCCACACACAAATACATATAAGTATATTAAGTTACGGTACACTCGCATGAAAAAATCACACAGTATCGAGCAAAAACACATACACACATCACGGTTACACATGATAACGCATACAAATACAATAAAATTCACAAACAGGAGCTGCTCGTGTCAACGACGCGTTACGAGTAACTAACCCATTGTTACAAATGGGTGAGTCACAAGTTACGTGTGTTTAATAATCGATCCATCTTTAAATAGATACAGGTATGGAGTGGAATATGGCGAAAGATGAGTGTTCATAGGAATTGTTTTATGCGAGCTACACCTGTGACATTTTAATTTTTTTTTAACCAGTTTTTAAATTAGTCTCGTGACCATTTGTTGATATCCTTATTTCTTTAAATAATAATATCCCCCTACAGGCTGGCAGCGAGACGCAGAGCAAGTGGGTGTCGCAGGCGCCGGCCGCCGCACTCGAAACACAATAAATGCAATTACCACAGCAAAAAAAAAAACGTTTCACGATCGCATCCTTATAAATAAAATAAATAATTAAAGTAACCATAGTGTTGGCGCAGTCGCGGCGCTGTACGTTACTTCGTCAGCTAACTTCTCCTAAGTTGCTATTGTCCGATATATTGTTAGTTAAAAGAGAGGTGAAATGGATGGGTGTATGTTTATACATGTTTATATATAAAATGAATATCGTAGGTTAATTTTTGTGCTGTATTCCAAAATGGGGATCATTTAATGCGAGTCCATCTAAAATGATATTAAGTTAAAGCGTACGGACGGAACGGAGTGAAGTGTGGGAACTAGGGATGCACGTAATTCTTTCAATTTTCAGATGAATCGATTAAAGTCTTACTATATTGCGATGTTTTAATCTATTCTTTCAGTATTCGATTTTGTAACGATGATGATGGGACATGGTAATAGTACTGAATAGGAAAGGTTCACAATATTTTAATGTTAAAAAATATAAACCAAATATTTCATAGTAAATAAATATGTTCTCACGCGCGCAACCATCAAGGGTAGGCAGAGATTACGGATTTCTATTTGGCGCGATTCTGGCACACCTCTCGCTTCTTCTACCTCCATACATCTGCGTATCTCAGCTTGTCGGTTGCAGGTTCTTCTTGTATGACGTTTCATAGTCTTTGAGAACATTACTTCAAGTCTAATAAGTAAGGATGAAATATAAAAGAATAATATGAGTTTTTATCTTATTCATTTGTATTTTATTAATTATTTATAAAGTTTTTAATGTTAGTCCCTATATTCAATTTTTATTACGTATTATTTATTATTCTTGGAGTAAAATGGTCTCTTACTGTTATTTTATTAAAAGGACATTAGTGATTGGCTATGAATGTTAAACATTTACTTATCTGCTTTTACATTATTGTATCGTTCGAATCGATTCGATCCCAAGCTGTTTGATTTTGTAATCAATTACAATTCATATGAACTCAAAAAATCTATTCGATGTTAAAAAATATCTATTCAAATTGAAAATATCGTGCATCCCTAACAGCGACTCGCGGTCAAAAGTGAATTGATTCGTGCTCGCGATTGTTCCGCTGTCCACTAAATATTTAGTAGGCTTTATTTTTATTTTTCATTTATTCCAGCTTCGTCTCATTTAAGTTTCACACTACG
>DWLR01000371.1:0-26980 GCA_018246295.1 Papilio alexanor hazarajatica
ATATATATATATATATATGATTGACACATATATATGGTGAAGACTTTAGTCTCGTATAAATAACGCCTTTGTGGATTTATTTCCTTATTCGTTAGAAAAACGTTTAACATTGCCTCAGAGATCAATCACCTTTGTCATATTTGGACCTGTAAAGTATGTAATATACTATCTTCACTCTTTGGTTAAAATATTTTAGCATTTTTAATTTTCAAAATCCTAGCTTAATTTTGGAGCTCTTTTTACTAACTTTCTCGTAAGGCATTCCAAATAAACTAAAAGTTAAGAGACAGCTGACAAAAATAATCAAATGCCATGAACCTATGTCTTTGCTACGGTAGCCAAAATTATGAAGCTATTAGTACTTTGCGGACTTTAAATATGACTTTCATACACATCTAAAATTTTTAGGAATGGTAGAGTTACGAAGCTGGTTTTACTGTTGCTCGAATGAGTTGCCAGATTGAAATAATATAATAAGATATCCTATATTCAATCGACGCATACACAGACTAATCACCATACACGCTCTTTTATTGAATGAAACAAATAATGGCCCTTATATCGCGATCAACCAAGACAACGATGGGACATTAATAATAGTAATTTGCAGCAAGTAAATAAATTTAAAATATTTTTTTTTCGTCTTAGAATTGAAGTCAAGCCTCGCGAACTGTCCCCCTTTGCGTTAAGTTCTTGAGGTCGTATATTCAATGCAGTGTAAATATTTTAGCGACACTTATACAATTTGCATACGCGTACAACGAGACGGGATCGACGTGGCGAGCCAGTACTCAGACATCGCAACGAGGATCTCGTTGTTGTACTGAAGTACTGAAACAACCTGGCATTAGATAGATATTAGTCGGTTTAAGAATAAAGTTTACGCACTAAAAGACCAACTATTTGTCCAACTGTAACGCCGCGCTGTAATTGTCATAGCTTGATGTTGAATAGTTTTTAACTATCTTGAAAAAATTGTCAGTAAAATGAAAAAAAAATCAATTCTGATTGATAAATCCTGATAATAGCGCGATCAATCAAAAACTAATGTTTTATCATATTAGAAGATAAAAAGTCAGACGTGTAATTAGAATTCCTTTTGCAATTTATAAACTTTTTTTACACATTATTAATCTAAATTAAAAAGAATATTATATAATTAGACGATAATTATGCAAATAACGCTAACAGTAGCTGTAATAAAGTCCTAGATTTAATCACGACGATTAAATCAAAAACACGCATGCCCAGTTACCACCGCATTAATTAGGTGATAACAACATTGTAGAACCTTATCAGAATTTAGACATGTACACAAATTGTAGATTGAAAACTATCTCATACGGACACTAATAAGTTAAAAGTGCAAGATAATTAAATAATAAAAAATTGTTTCAAATTACTATTATTATAATTTTTTTTGTAGCAATTCTTATTATCCCATATTATTTTAACGTTTGTTGATTGTTTGAAATATTTATAATTAAAACCAAAGTGCCAGTCGGGATATTACTCATGACGTTATTTAAAAATTTTTGAATGCATTCAGTAATCCTTAAAATAGCTTATTTACGCCGTTTAAAAAAAACATCACTTTATTGTGATTGTATTTAATGAACCAATATTTTATACAACTTGAAATATGTATTTTTTAAACTTTAACTATGGTTTATATTGTTAATGAACTTTCTGATGCTACCCATCAGTTTGAAGTTCTCTCTCTCTCTTCTCTTCTCTCTTCGAATTGCTTAGCATTTTAAAAATAAATGTTAGTGGCCCAGTTCAATGATATACCACAGTACAGTTTTAATAGACTTTGTTTTTGAATTGTTTTAAGTCTCTTTTTATTAACGGTGCTAGCGTGGGCATCTATTGTTAGAAATGTGCAAACAAAAAAAAAATTCTCCACGTATTTTAAGTATTATGAATAGGAAGCGCTACTTCTAAAAATGCGCTTCATTTTTGTTTGTTTTTTTAATGTACATTGTACTGTATGTGATTGATATAATTTATTGAAGTGTTTTTCGATTTGTGGGTCGCGACCCCCTAGGTGGTCGCCAATTTTCTATACCCGCAAGGGAAAGAGAAGCTTCATTAATTAAAAAAAAAAAAACAAGAAAGTTCCAATTTGACCTATACTTCACTATGAAGAATTTACTTCTCAGACATTTTTCATATTTTCTATTACAAATTGAAGTTATTGGAGGCGAATATCTTCGCTCAGTGATAGTAGTACCCAAAATAGTGTTTCTGGAAAACGCTCATAAATTTTTATTTCGGCGGGGAATATAACACATTATCCGCCTCCTAACAGATTGTCAGTTTGCCCGAAACGGAAACAATAAGATAACTTAAGCCCGTAACCCAGAGGGGTAGGCAGAAATTATAGATTTCCATTTAAGGCGTTATTTATATGCTCGTAATATATCTACGCATGCATGATCGTCGGTTACAGATATTTCTAATCTGTAATAATATATTAAGGTACCTACTGTCCTTTATCTTTTTAGATAATGACGTGAAAGGATTTCCTTCGATAATACATTACTTCCATTAATTAATGTGTGAAAAATAATATTCTCATAGAAAAATATATCGTTCGTTTTCACGTCTATTCTCATTAATTATGCAACTTTGACATAAAAAATAAATGCACACTTTATTTAATTGTAACATTAAAAAGGTGTTAAAATAGAAGTGTTTGGTTTAAATACGAGTACCTGTACTTCAATTGTAAGTTACCACGTGTATTGGAGAGTGAAGTTAAATATGAAACACTTGGATCGTGAGTTCTGCGGACTCGTGTTGAAGTACACACGAGGGTCGGAATCCGTGTCAAGATGCTTACGTCGCCTACTCGGATAGACAACCCACAAAAAAAATTGTTATAGTCTACATACATATGTTTTGTTGCAGTTGTAACTTTGGTTAGAATACAGATTATTAAAATTAAAAAATATGTAATAAAAATCGTGCAAGCGTAATTCTATTCACACTTTTAACGAAGCGACAAGACAACAACAAAGTGTATCCAAAGCTTATCAATACGTAGGCTCAAAACCGAAATGCAATAATTACTGACCTAAATGGTAAGTGTGCAAATTATTACCAGGCCCAACTTAATCCCGTCCTAGAAGGGATGTAGGATACTTACCATAGGATACTATTAATGTTGTTTTGTTTTTGAGCGATATCAATATATGAAATATGTTTGACGCATATTTTGAGCTGCGTTGTTCGATATAGGTACACTCGTACGTAAATCTTTAAAACTAGTGTTTGAATTATCTCCAAGTGATAATCTTAGTAAAAATTATTCGGTTGCTAAGCCGCCAGCGTTGATAAAACTGCGTCGACTGTATTCCGATTGCGTTGAGCGTCAGTCAGTTCGGGAAGACATTCCGTGTTTCACGGTCGTGTCATTTACAGGGATGTTAGCTTCACTGACTGCTACATGGGTTCAGGTATGTCGTATTCTGACTATTTATAGAAGTCGAGTTCCTCATATTCAGTCCTAGGTTCGAATCGTAATCCTTTTTTGTTTACCTTGGAAAAATCTTCAAAAGATTACTTTGGGGGAGAAGACATGTTTATGTGAGATTGTTATTATTAAAACCCATTCTGTAGCCATCTTCGAGTGCAATGGGTGAAAAATATGAAATCTTCGACGGAACACACAATTGAACGTTTCCCAACTTATGCAAAAAGATCTTTGTGAGGTTGTCAAAAATCAGAACTAATAGTTTATAATAAATTATTTAAATTGCGTAATAATTTCACCTACCAAGATTGAGTAGAAAAGATGTGAAGATTACGTTCTTCTTAGGTTTTTTAAAAGCTTAAGTGTTATAGGTAATTTACAAGAGAGGATGTGACTTCCTTTTGCCATTAATTTTTGACCTATTGGTGAAGAAAATTAGATTTATTTTTATAATATTCGTGGCAAAAAAAACTGCTTTGACTTGTTTCCATTTAACTACTTTATTCGTTTGCTTGCATTTTACAATTAAATTCATACGTTTTTATTTAATTTAATTAAGTGACATGAGTGAGACTGTCTGGATACATCAGTAGAAAAATTTGTAATATCAGGCGTAAAACAAAATATTTGACACTTATTTATTTTAATTGACTGAATTAGCCGGATTTCGAAATATCTTTTTCTGAGTCTTACCTTGTTAAATAAGGCCTACTGAAATTTTTATGGTTTTATAGACATCCAGCGTTGAAGTTTCTCTTAATAAAGATGAAAATGTCTGAAATAAAGAATTCAAACTCGTTCCCTTCATTAAAAAAATCTTAATTTAGAATGGAGTAAGTTGTTGAAAACACAATTAGTTTTTGACAAAAGTCAACAATTCGTATGAAGGGAGCTGTCAGCCCGTAAGGTACTCCGAGCCACGTGTCTCGAACTTCACCTTGACCCACACAGCATCTTTGTCATTTGTAAATATTTTTAGTAAATAAAAATGATAAGAACATATTTACAAAAGTAATTACTTCTATATTTTCTTCTTTGTAGTAAAAACAGTAAGTGGGAAGGTTCGAGTGTGCTTACAGCAGGAAGGTAGAGCAGGAGTTGCTGGTTCTACTACTGTTCCCATAGGAGTCTTAGGATATATTTTCAAAATAAGATATATATTAAATAAAAATATCATGTGACTTTGTAAACATGAAAGTCCAAATCATGACTTCAAAGTCAGTAGGAACTTGAAAGGCTATGTCTCTAACATCATCTTAGTTAGAATATAATTTAAAAACCCACCATTGTAATAATGTTTTAATTTTTTTAAATAAAAACAAAACTGATTTCAAATTTATAATATAAACGATTTTAAAGTATAATAAATAGAAGAAAGCTTCATTTGCAGTATGGGTTGCCATGGTAATGACAATAACAACTTTTTGGCACATGTTATCTATTATCGAAATCAATGTACGATTTTAATATGAGATATAATATCTTCGAAAGTCCAGGTTCAATGATATTCAAAATGAAATGGAACCAACTTGCGAATGTCCCTTTTCCATATTTTTTTTAAATCGGTTCGGAAATGACTGAGTTATGCGGAAACATACATACAAAAAAAAAGTAAAAAATACAACCGAATGGAGAACTTCCTTTTTTTTAGAAGTCGGTTAAAAAGAGAATTGATTGCTGTCACTGTTTATTCCGGCTGATTTATACTTGGCTGATACATGTTGACCTGAGAGCTTATTTTTTATAGATATTGTTCACAGAATGGTAACGCTACCATACGAAGTAACTTATAAACATTTGAATGTTGTAAGTGAATAAATAAATTTCTTAACACTGCGTTGTCATAGTAATAATGTTTCTCAATGTAAGGATGGCTCAGTTGTAAGTAATTGGCCAACAAGAAGTCTTTGTTTGTCGGTTAAGGCCCTCAGCCACTCTCGCAGTTAGTTATCTCGCCTTTATCTTCTAACATTATCTTGCAAAATAATGAGTTATAGAGCTATTTCTGTGCTCTATTTACAATGTGTCTTACTCATCGTACTGTTAATGAGGTTTAACAGTACGATCTCGAGCGATATAATCTTGACTAATCCAGCCAGGCTTCTTTGATTAGAAGCAGTCAAACCTAACAGATGTGCCAAAAGAAGATTGAATGGGCTGAATTATAAAAAATGAAGAAAGATTGAATGTAGCATTGTGGTCAAGCGCTAGTTTGTGCGTAATGTGCTGCAAAGTGTTCGAAACGGACTGAGCATAAATATTAAAGAAACGCTATATAATCCGTAATATTGTGAATTCATTTGAAATTGCTTAAGAAAAGAAATGCTTAAATCTATTTGATATCTTATATGTGACATTGTTACTGCCACCCTTCAATGGACGCAAAATACGTGAGCTTAACTATAGAACAAGTCTACGGCTTCTAGCGGAACTGCTCATAAGGTTTCTATTTATCTATGTTCTTATTTGTTTACTCACCTAGTTCATTAGACAGAACCCCATGCAATTGTTTATGAATATTGGACAATTTAAAAATTAATTTATTCAATAAATAATAATAGTAAAAATTCTCTATTTTGGTTATATTTACAGTCTACTGTATATTTTTTTCAGCTTTTTATGTTCGTAAAAAATTTGGCTCTTCGTTAAGCTTTAGTATAAAGTAGAAGGGCACCGCTACTTCTGTATTTCGCAACTGAAATACAAAATGAAAGTTTTAATGTGTTACGTAGAATGAAACCTTATAAAGTATTGGCTAATAAATTGCCTAAGTCGTGTCGAGAGTCTTGCTGGTCTAAAATAGCTCGACGCCAGTGACCGACAAGCCGGCGGCTGTTGCGAAACTTTCACATCGGAAATAAAATATTCGTTGGAGCTCACGATCTTAAACAAGAGTGAACGTCCACAAATATATTGCCTATTAATTGATGATATCGTAAATTGGTCATAGGTAGTCAACAAAGTTTATCGCTTTTGTAACTGCTCTATTGCATCATAAAAAAGTTTAAGTATCTAAGAACCTACAGTTTAAAAATTTATGTAGTGAAATTACATAAAAAATTGCATGTCTTAATAAAATCCGGGACAGCAGTTTTTTCCTAGGTCTAATCACTTAATTAGGAACAAACTATCGCGAGGTACAGTCGAGTTCCTTGGCGGTACTCCACTTACAGAAAAATTGCCTTGTTCCTTTCGATGAGCTAAACTCCGCCTCTTATTTAGAAATAACCAATTAGGAGGGTGCTATCGATTTTTTAATAAAATAAAATTTGTGGCGCACCTGCACTGTACCCCTGACTATTGTTACCACCACTATCTTTGTTTTCAGCTCAAGAAGTTTTACGACCTCTGCCATACAGACGAAATAATTATTTCAAATAACTCTGTTGTTACAACATTGACCGACCTTTTTTTTCGTCCTAATACATTTAAAAGTGGCATCCTATTGGTTATTGTTTCTGCGTTAAAGTCTCAAGGAGTGCGAAACGTTTAAACGATTGTCTCTTTCAAAGTGAAATACCGCCAACGTAACCGACTGTACCTACCACAGTACAAAAACTGTAACTTATAGTTTTATCATACGCCGTCTGCAAGTCGATATTTATTTGCGATCGCTAAAACCATTCAATTGGTTTTAGTGATATCAGATGTAAACTGTGATTAATGTGACAATTTTTTTTGATGCAGGGTCGACTGTCGCAAGATGGTCAGAGCGCGATGACGCCGGGTATAAAGATGGAGTCCAAGAGCACGCAGATCCACCTGCCGCTGATCGGGCGCGGCAGCCGCGGCGAGCTCAACGATAAGGTCACCTTCTCGCAGGTCAAGTCGCCGGAACAGCTCAACAATGGCCAATTCACCGGGTAAGCTAAGCTATATTATGCTATACTTGCCAATATGGAAAGTGGAAAACGAGCAAGGGGTTCACTTATCATAGTAAAATGGAACGAATGAAACAATGTTTTTATATAAGAAACTGAGACAAAAGGTAATTTTTTGAATGTATAGAATTATATTCCTATAGATAGATAGGTCTGAACGATAGATAAAATCAAGGACTACAGTACGATATAATTTGTATCTATGTAAAGATCTCTGCAGAACAATGGTTCTCGGACTTACTACTAGATTTATAAATATGTCGTATTTCAAAGTCTTAAATATATATATATATATATATTCATTTTATTACAGAAACATTGCACATTGCTTTTAGTTTACAGACAAAATCTTTGTTGTTTTGTTGTTCATTTTGCTGACATACCTCTCTAGTATCAGTTTTCGCACTAAAGAATTGAATTGCATGTAATTTGCGCGACCTCTACCTTTAAAGGAAGAAACATTTCGCTTCGTCACAATGCAGTTAATAAAGAACCATAAAAGCCATCAATGTTTTTGCCTAAACGTTTTTTTTTAAATTCATAATTTTGATTATTATTTGTAGCTAACACTTACGTCTAAAGATTATATGTTTGTAGTGTTTAATATTAACCGCTTCTATAATTAAACATCTAAAATATTTCTAATCTCAAAGACAACGTCTTTTTTGATTTGCTCGAGCGCGTACCCATTTCAGTTTGACATAGGCACTTTTAAATTTTCAAAATTATAAAGTTATTAAATAAAAAAGTAAATATGCATTCAAATACATCAAATAGTAAGTAAAATGACATAAAGAAAGTTACATGATATCAAAGTCATACGTTTGTTCGCTCGTTTGATTTCAGAAAACGTATCATGTATTGAATCAAACGTCTCATAGGCCTGTTCATCTCAATGTTGTATGTATATGAAGATTTTTAATGTTTAAACCTTTTAGTGCCGGGAGCCGATATATCGGCCCGCGCCTCGTAGCGCTTCTATTCGCATTGCGGGAGAAATAATCTAAATAAATTTGTAATACGTTATAAATGATCTAATTTCATTATGAGAGAATTAAAAAGAAATAGTTTTTCGTTTTTACTCTTTGTGACGACTTTTTCCTATCGCTTGGAGGTACTGAATTCAACAAAAACACCGATTGTGGTCGCTCAGGCGACATCCGAGCTGCGGCGTCAATCGCTGTGACGTTGGGCCCTTATCGCCCTTTTCGAGAGCGTCTTATATCAACAGTTGTTTGAAGATTCACTAAATCACGTTGCATTGCCGCAGCGAGACGTACGATCAATTAGTTTCTCCTCGATCGTTCTTGTGTACAGTATAGTTCGTCCCAGTTGCAGTTTGAAAGCGTCGTTTTTGTTATTGCCGTTGTTTTCCGCTTGTGTCGAACAACAATGTAGAAAGGAATCACATATCACAAATATATTTACGACAACATAATTTGGTTCACCAGTGTTGTATTACGTATAACAATTACATATTTCAGAAGAATCTTTTATTTTTGTTATGTAATATTGTTTATCTTGTTACAAAATACATTGGAAATGCAAAGTATATACTTCATAACAATTATTCCATATAAAATTATGATGAAAAGGTGACTTTTGTATATGTAAATACGTTTTGTAAGAGAGAACTCTACTTTTACTATTTTTATGAGCATTTATACCTTTGTTATTTATATAATTTTTAATGTGTAGAGAAAAACTAGTGTAATTGTTTTATTCTATATTTCATCCTTAGTACACTGCTTTTTGAATCATTTAAATATTGTTTCCAGTTTGGTTTTATGAGCATTTTCCCAAACCCTAGTAAAACTGTGAAATTCGGCCGATTATTCTCGCATAGGCACCTATTTTTCGCCCGGCACTAAAAGGGTTAATATATGATATTGAGTTCTATGTACAGTCGAGTTACTTGGCGGTAATCCACTTACAGAAAAATTGCCTTGTTCCTTACAATCAGCTAAACTCCGCCTCCTTCTTACAAATAACCAATTAGGGGGCTATTCATGTTTTGATAAAATAAAGTAAAATCTGTGACGTACCTGCACTATACCCCTGACTATTGGTATCACCGCTGTATTTGTTTTCCGCTTGGGAAGTTTGATGATCTCTGCCATTCACACGAAATCATTATTTACGAAAACTCTGTTGTTACAACATTGACCGACCTGTTTTCGTCGTAACACATTTAAAAGTGGCATCCTATTGGTTATTGTTGTGCGTCAACGTCTCAAGGTGTACGAAACGTTCAAACGATTGCCACTTTTAAAGTGGAATACCGCCAAGAAACTCGACTGTACATATATCAATTCATCGACTGTAGGTTATTCATGCTGCATGGATTTTCTATTCTACTTTTGTGTAGTTTAAGCTCTACACAAACAAGAGAATGGTTTGTTTTACAATAATTCTCCGTTTTCCAGACTCTTACTAAAGTAAGTAGTTACGTATTTATATGAACTCAGGGTAAAAAGTTCGGTAGTAGATAGTTGAGTAACAAATAGCAATATTGCAATAGAAACAGGAGCAATAGCAATAGGAAAGTACATTTGACATGATAATTATGAAAATATAAGCACAACCTGGAAGTTGTGACTCAGAGCAAAAAGTGAAATCAACGAATTATCCGTTATCAATCGGTGAGATATTTAAATTCGGTCGAATAGCATCGTTCCGACATAATTTAAAGACAGTTTTCAGATTTAAGGAACAATTCTTAAATGTAAAATGAATGCTATACGATAAACACGCTTATCGCAACGTAGGGAATAAGATTAAAATTACCTGATAAATAAACGCAAATTTATTTTTTATTATGTATTGAATTGGTAAAAAGTTACGATGCAAATGAAAATGTCACCATGCTACATATGGAGACGACAGGCGCTATTCCTGTTTTACGTAGTTAATAGTTATTAAATTGTACGACTTTTTGTCCTCCTTTTTTATTAATCATTTTCACTTACGAGACTCCTAATAGGATCTTTTGAATTCCGTTCCTGGTTTTTATTTTTTTCCTTATATAAGATCTGTTTTTTAAACAGGTTTCCTACATTAGATATGAATTTTTTGATACACATTTTAACGTTAAGTTCACTTACACCGTTCCCAATATAATGAATATTTTGTTAATTAAATTAAGTAAAAATAGTAATTGTATCTTGTATCAGTTACGTTTCTTTTTCTAAAATTGTACAAAATTATCAAACAAAATTAAAAAGTAGGCTACTAATTTGACTCGAGGGAATAATAAATTATAGAACTGTTTGTATTTTTTTTTTAATTTCTTAGTTTAATTTAATACCACTTTTCGTTCAAGTTCACCTTTGTGTAGTTTTTGAGATAATCGCTCTGCAGTTTGAGGCTGTAAAGCGGTAATTAACTTTTGAATGGAGATGAGAATTAATGCAAGATAATATTTTAATTATCATAAAACAATATAACGACATCAAAAATGACAAATATAAAAATAAAAATGGGAAGTATGTATCCGTTTATCTATACCAATGCCATTTGTCAGTCACGAGTAGACCAGGGAAAATGTCTATGGGATGACGCATCTCTATGAAGAGATTTGTTGCTAATTTACTATTAGTTTTTAAACCAGAAACTGTCACATTATCAGTTTCATTAATATATTATGAGATAACTAATTCAGTATCTAATTCGATAACACTGCGTGAAATTAGGTATCGAAAGTTCTAGAATCTTATTAGTATTTTAATAATTTTAATAAATTAAAAATACTTGGAGAATTTATTTAAGTTAATTATTATAATAAGTGGTACACTATTAATGTGCTCAACTGCCGTTGTTTTTCATCTTGATGAAATTATTTCTACTATGTAAAATTATTTATATTATTTATTATTTTTAACACTACTAGTATATTGCATATTGCATTTGCTATATTGCATATGTAAACTTCAAAAGCTATCCACAAAACTTCATCCGGACTCCCCGATTGCTAAGCATCCCTGCGCTGGACTATAAATTTGTTTTAAATTTAAATTCATCCAAGTTATTGTATAAGTTGCCATATTGCAATTAAGCTATTAAAAATACAGCACAGAGTAATGTGCACATAGAGAGATGGAATAATAATGTATCATACGTACTTGCAAACACGACGAAATCAAGAGAGACGAAGGTCAAGTTTGCGGTACATATTTCTTATTTTCATGATAAAGTCCCGATGAGAAGTATTTTTTTGTTGACCGCGGCTTCATACGCATTCGTTTCATATTTTCATTGTTAAAAATTTTTGTGACTTGATTCCGCGTATCTGTGTTCGTTTGGAATTTTTTTCTGAGATAAGAGCTACCTCTGCTAATATGTTTGCAAAGTTTGTTAATGACCGGTTTATTAAGACCGGTCATTAAGGCGTCGATCCGGAACAGTCTAACATTCGCGTTTATTGGTAATATTAAGTTAGAATAAATACATTTTCCTTATTTGGGTAAATTAACGACCAGTTGGCGTAATAGTAAGACATTTGCCTTTCACGCCGCAGGTCGTGGGTTCGATTCCCACACAAGATAAACATTTGTGTGCATGAACATGTCTGTCTTGAGTCTGGATGTAAAGACCACCGGAGGACGGGCAGCAGCGTCCTCTTCTTAGTACGCTGGAAGATACTGCGATCGCCAACTCGCCTGCTATTATGGCACATTGCCCGCGTGGCGATTATGGCACATTTCCCCCCAATGATGCGATCAATGGGGGAGGCCAATGTCCAGCAGTGGACGATCATAGGCTCAGGTGGTGGTGGTGGGTAAATTAATATACCATCATAGAAGGACAATTCACTACTAATATTGATTGAATGTTTTTGTGCCATGAACACTCTATTATTTAGGTAGTCTGTGGTTTAAAATAGATACTGTCCTTGAGCTAGTTGTCTTGTTCGCGTTCAAAAGGGTTTATGTGGATGTAATCTATGTTACGCCACTTTCATCAATCATTCTATTCATTTCATCTATAATTGTATCTAATATTGCTTGCACAATCACAATAGAAAGATGAAAGATTTGTAAACTTCTATAATCACTAGCGAAACGCCTCGGGTCAATGTAATCTATTTTATTATTAAAATTATTTAGTTCTGCCAGTAGTAATTTTTATTTTGTAAATTAACGTTAGAATCTTTGGGTATCAGCAGAATATTGTACTTTTTGTTAGTTCTAATTTTCAAATAAAAATAAGTCCCTATGATTTGTAATGTGTTTATGAGAAATTCATAATACTGAAATTTTGTATTTAACTGAAATGATATCCATTGATTGAATGTTTCGAATCTAGGATGTATATTCGGTAGTGTTGCGACTTGGTTTTTGTATCGATTTTAAAATTATCTTTCGCGGTCTATTTGACGTCAAAGACAGCATTAGTTATTCATATTACTGACTAAATTTACATCGCGCTTAAAATCTGAATATTTCAAGAAACATTGGACACTGACCGGTCATGCATGTCTATGTCAGCTTTTTTATGTGATACAACTTTAAATCTAAAATAAAAAAAAAAAACACTTAACCGTACAGTGAATTATGTCTGCAGGCCACCAATAATATAGAGCTGGTTTAAAAATAAAATTATGTTAAACTCAGAATCTCTCTAGCTAGGAAAGCGTATGTTTAATAATATTTAACATGATTAAAGAGTTCATTTTTGCTATGGTTTCTTTTTACGGATAACACAATAATAAATTCCTATGTTCGAAAATGTTGAAATTAAACAAACGTAAAATAACAAAGTAAAAAAGTTACAACGCGTCTGCATAAATGCAGTTTTATTAGAATCCAGATTTAAATCGGAATATAAGCTATCCTCGTGAAACGATCACGAGATGCGTCATTGGCTATACACGACTCGTATTGATTACTAGATGTCCTCAATAATTGGTTTTTGATAGTGACACAATCTCCATCCATTGTTTATTCTCATACGTGAGCCTTTATCGTCTGGTTTTACTATGATCTAATATTATTGTTGATATACATGTACAAAACTCATTATTTTTTTGTCTAAGCCTATTATTATTATTATTATTGATAAAGTTGTACACAAATCATAATTGCTCTCCCAAGTTCAGTTCTGTGTATTTAGTACTTGTCCTAACCCGGTGCGAACAACATAACATCGCACGCCCCGTCAGTTTTGATGTCGGTTTTTGTTTTTATAGTGAGCAGTAGACTTGTTACAAGTGTTTCCACATCGGAGCTTGTTGCAGTTTCGAAGAGCGCAAGCAATTCGAAGACATTGTGTACACACAGGGTAAGGGTACACCCTCACTTTAAAAATGTTGATTAACATAGAGAAATGTGCCAGGAGGGTAACAAATAAATATCTGTGTTTAATATGTTTTTGAAGTTATAATTCATTAGGCGCTTTCGAGAAAAAATAAGGGAGTGAAATTGCTGGCGCAACGAAATGCACGCACATAGTTAGGAATGTCACAGGATGAACATAGCTGCGAATGTGAATGAAATAACTATACCGTACATAGGCTAACTTCTCTACGAATAGGCCCAAACTAACAACGTAGTAATGGGGTAGAGACCACCGAAGTATTTGTATGGCGTTTACACTTTTTTAATTTCATTCTGAACTTTTTAACGATTATTTATATTTATAGAATAATAATCAAAAAAATATATTTGAAAAGAAGTGTTACTACTACCGTGTGTACAGAGTTCCATGTATCTTCTTTTATGTTTGATCTTGTTGATTCCAATATGTGTATACTGCTGTAATAATTTTGACGTAATCATCGTCAATATCTGGTTCACTTTTCTACAAACGCGCTGTTTGATAGCACAATTGCATGAATCAAAAGTCAGTCGTTGATTGTGAACATTGTTGAATACTCTGATTACATCCAATTGATCGGTCACCAAATTACTTGGAAGCTAGGTTTGTGGTGTATTGCAACTGCTATGTAAACAGCTTCGTTTGGCCGCCGTCCAAGTTTTTGTATACGAAGTGAATTGATCGCTGTTGCACTGGTCTCGTTAGCGCGGGCCATAGTAGCTGTACTTGTGAAACATTAGCTGTAGGTGATTATTCTTACAACTCATTAAGTTAATTTTGGGATTGTTACATCTGATATAACAGTGTTATTTAGTTGGGGGATTGACATTGAACATGGATCTCACGTATGAGGAGGTATACGCAGTTGCTTAGTATTCAAAAGGACTCTCTTTATGGTCTTAAAATTTAAGTAAGATCGAAATAGGGCTTATTATCAAAGAGATATTTTGTGTGATTTATTTTGTCCCGACTTTAATAATAATGTACAGGGAACTGAGAACTGATTAATACTTTAAAATTAATATTTGTTACTTTTTTTATTATAAATAAAAACTTATATCCAGAACGCCGGAAATAACTTCGAAAAGTAAAGCTTTTATGTCGCGCAGTACAGCACTGCATCGCCAATTCAATAAAAAAAAAAATTATCAAAAAATAAAAAATAAAAACAGTTAAACTACAAATAAAGATAATAATTTGTTAATTTATAAATTCTGTAACACTAATAAGACTTTCGGGTAAGCCAAGACTTCAATTTACATTTAAAGGACGATTTAACATACTTCGCAAAAATTGTATTCTAGCGGCATCGATTTAAATTCCATACTTTATCCAATTTACTTTCGCTTATATTATCACCGAACAGTAGGCGCTTTTGAAATGAGCACCGGGTTCTTTTCAAGGCATGTACTATCTACTCACATGCGAATACTGTGATTCTTGGACGTGCGTTACCAAAGCGCGCGCTTCAAAATGCCGACTGTGTACCCAATGCTACGTAGACACTGTTAACGAACGACTAAGGGTGCCTTCTGTATTCATTCAGACAGACAGAAAAGAAAGTGCAAAAGTATTTATAAATTGCTCAATCATTGTTTTCAGGGGCTCACAAATGAATTTATGCAACGGCGGCGCGGGTACTGCAGCGATGACAGGCCTCGTGCCCAAGGTCCCCAATGACTGCGGCGACCAGAAGAAGCCCATGGCCTCACTCACACACCTTCCGAAACGGCCTCCAGTCGACATTGAGTTCTCAGAGCTGTCGTACTCCGTCAGCGAAGGCAGAAAACGCGGCTATAAAGCGCTGCTCAAAGGCATCAATGGAACATTCCGATCCGGCGAGCTAACTGCTATCATGGGGCCCTCTGGCGCCGGCAAGAGCACCCTTATGAATATTTTAGCAGGATACAAGTATGTTATTTTAAATAGTATACATACATTCATACATACATACATACATACATAAGCAGTACTAAAATATTTATTCTTGAAGTTTTAGGTTGAAGGTTAAACGACAGTTATATTGATTCAAAACGTATTTTTACTGCTCTAGACTATTTGCTCGTAATTTTGACCTGCGACAAAGTTGACAACAGGGCGTATGTCCTGCTCTTCCCTTTGTAGCTTTCACTTAACATCAAGCGACCCATCGTTTACCTCTTACCATAGGCTGGATTGCTTTTTCCAGAATTCTGATGCAGATGCATCACTATTTTATTTTATTGAATGTAATCATTCTATTCATAGTCTCAAACTAACCGATGCGTTTTTTGGATACGCGTCGCTATTTACTACGAGTACTGTTAACAATTCAGGAATGTTTGAGATCTGGATCGTTGCCAGAAATGCGCGTAGTTAAAACATGTGGGTTTACAGAGAGCTGTATTTGCGCTGTGTATATCGAAAATATAAACATGTAAGATAGCTACGTGCAGACGTACGAAACAGCGACTCCATTTTACCCGAACAATTTAATATAAACTTCACTGGGTCTAGTCTTGATAATGTGTTAAGCGCACGGTTTACTGTTTGTTTTCCCTGCCTTATTCAGGTTTTATACAATGATTTTGTTTTCAGTTTATTTCTACCGCAAACAATTATTGTGTAAACGTTACGTTCATTCGTTTGGAGGATTATGCAAGCTGGCTGTTATATCTATCAAACTTAATAAACAAGGGGTTTCGTGAAAGATAATTTCTTAGAAGTACATAAAACCTACTTTATTTTCATCCGTATCTATCACACACAAAACGATGCTTCATTGTTCTTCGCTGAGGCACGAACGGCAAAAGGGAGTAAAATTTGCACATATTTACACGTGCCTCTCAGTAACATTTATAGTTCCAATCTTTCATACTTTTTATCTTCAATTTTACCAGCTTCATTTGTATTTTTTTTTATTGTAGTCGTTAATATATAAAAATTTAGATTTTTTTTATTTTAATAATGGCAATGCCTGCAACGTATACCTTAAACTCATTGTGCGGAATTATGCTCATGATTAGCAGAGAAATGTTTGCAATAATTATGTTACAGTAATTTCTAATAAACTGTTTCTTATATTCCAGAACGTCCAACGTAACGGGGTCCATACTCATCAACGGCAAAGAGAGAAATCTGCGACGGTTTCGGAAGCTCTCCTGCTACATTATGCAGGACGACTGCCTTCTGCCTCACCTCACCGTACGGGAAGCGATGTACGTGTCGGCCAATCTCAAGCTAGGTAAAGACATGACCGTTGCCGCCAAGAAGATAGTTATCGATGAGATCCTAGAAATGTTGAGTCTCGTAGAAGCGGCCGATACCCGCACGATAAACTTATCCGGCGGGCAGAAGAAGCGGCTGTCGATAGCTCTGGAGTTGGTCAACAATCCACCGGTGATGTTCTTCGACGAACCGACTTCTGGCTTGGATAGCTCATCGTGTTTCCAGTGCATATCGCTGCTCAAGTCGCTTGCCCGCGGCGGCAGGACCATCATCTGCACCATCCACCAGCCGTCCGCGAGGTTGTTCGAGATGTTCGACTTCTTGTATACGTTGGCAGAGGGTCAATGTATTTATCAGGGCAGAGTGAGCGGTTTAGTGCCGTTCTTATCGTCCATGAGTCTACATTGCCCGAGCTATCATAATCCTGCCGATTACGGTAAGTCATCTATCTA
This sequence comes from Papilio alexanor hazarajatica, assembly GCA_018246295.1. NCBI lineage: Eukaryota > Metazoa > Arthropoda > Insecta > Lepidoptera > Papilionidae > Papilio > Papilio alexanor. The sequence goes on from DWLR01000371.1 coordinate 17,337, forward strand.
ATAATACTACTTATAGGGAACCTCTGTTTGCTATGAGTGCTAAATTTTATCAGTGTAGAAGTAATTGAATGAAAAAAGTTCATGAGATGTTAAGTGTTTACAATTGTCCATGAATTTCTGCTGCAAACACATAAGTTGCAAATAAGTTGCCAGAAAAAGGACAAAAATGAGAAGAGGAATGGATAAGACACAGCACCACGCTCATCTTTGGATGCCTGTCTTTTGAGGCCATGAGTTAATGTGTAAGTACTAAATGTAAACATGTGACACCATTTTCGTCCACCGAGGTCATACTAAAATAGTTCCAATACAGCGCTTGGCCCGTGAACTGCGTTTGATTCCATTGATCTCCAGGTTCCGAACTAACAGGCATCGTATATATTAACTGACCAACTTATTTAGACGAAGGAAAGACACCCTGCATCCACTGTGCCTGACCAACCCATGTTAGCGTAAGCAGAAATAAAAAAAAGTTCAATTCAATCGTTGTATTGTGTATATGACAGTAATGGAGGTGGCGACGGGCGAGCACGGAGACTGGGTGCACAAGCTGGTGATGGCGGTGAACAAGGGCGGCTGCGGGCGCGGCCAGTCCTCCTCCTGCTCCTCCTCCGCCTCGGCCTCCTCCGCGCCACACAACTGCAACTACAACAACCATAAGAACAACGTCAAGAAAGATGCCTTACAAATCGTTATAGGTAATTTAACCCAACAATTTTTTTATTATTTTTTGTTGTGTTAATGATATTGGATGCAGCTTAGCATCAGCCTATGGGATCTCTTTTTTAAGTTTCAACATAACTTTTTGTATTATTTATTTTATATTTTACTACTGTTTTATATTTCATATTGTAATATATTATTTATAATTCATTAATTGTTTCATTGTACGTATACATTATGATTAAATTATAAAATCTTCATATCCTTAATTTATAATTATCTATACATATAATAAATTACAAACAATATCTGTTATTTCCTTAGACAAACCCACGTGCACTGTGATAGACATGTCGGAGCCCCAACTCAACACGGACAAGCCAGCCGCGCCCAACGCCAACCTCGCGCCCGTCACCTGCACCACGTCCTTACTCGACTCCAGCGAGAGCTTCACCAAGAAGCCTGTCAAAGCTGGATTCCCTACATCCGGGTGGAAGCAGTTCTGGATCCTGCTCAAGAGGACCTTCAGGAGTATCCTGAGGGACCAGATGTTGACACACCTGCGGCTGTGCAGTCACACCGTTGTCGGTCTCCTCATCGGCTTCCTCTACTACGACATAGGACACGATGCCGCGAAAGTGATGAGCAACGCCGGGTGCATATTCTTCACTGTGATGTTCACCATGTTCACTGCTATGATGCCCACCATACTAACATGTAAGTTGTTTTTTACGAAGTAATACTTTTTAAGGCGCCTTGAAGAAAGACAGGATTGAAATTTCTGAAACAACGAAATGCGCGCGTACACCGTGTCAGAAATTTCACAGGATGAACATAGCTGCGAGTGTGAGTGAAATGACCGAACTGCACATCAGCTAACTTCTCTGCGAATAAGCTAACTAACCAATCAAACTACCAACGTAGTGTTGGGGTAGAGACTGAAGCGTTTTTACTTGTGGTTGGCTTCGTTCAGATTTTCTTTAACGAATCTTATTATTGATAGAATAATAAATGAAATAAAAAAAATTGTACAATCCGTAAAATAAATTCGAAAGACTACTTTCAAATTGCTTTTTTTCATGAGCAAAGTCGTTGCGACTGTTTTTTTCGCATGGTCGATTCCCATAACTGTATTGTTTAATGAACTTTTTCAGCCAAATTTCCAAATCGTTACGATCTAGCGATCTTCAAGAAAAGATGATTTGCGTTCATAAATAGCTTGAATCAGAGCACGGGTCATTTATTTAATACTTATATAATTTCTGAACGAAGATTTTTGTTTCTCTGTTCGTGTATGTTACTAAAATATACAAAAGAAACAAAGTTACTTACTTCAAATTTATAATCTATCTTCGTTTTTTCCAATTACGTTCTTATATATTTCACGTCAATTATCATCATATATATAGGTACGTACTACTCGGCGCTTTTTATTAATACTTTCAGTAAACTAATTACTTATTGTTTGTTTTTCAGTCCCAACAGAGATGAGCGTGTTTGTGCGAGAGCATTTGAACTACTGGTATTCGTTGAAGGCTTTTTACTTCGCGAAGACGATGGCGGACTTGCCGTTTCAGGTTCGTTTGCATTCTTTCTGAGCCAGCACTGCGCTTTTGCCTTTTTTAAAAGTAAACAAAGTGAAATATGACTAAAATGCTGACTTTGTTTTTCCATTTTAATTTGACACCAAGCAAAGAATTGTTCGCGAATGACACTCAATTTTCGACAAAAGATAGTTTGAAATGTCAGCTTTCAAATGACATAGGAACTTCGAGAGTCGCATCGTTTCTAGTACTTATAGTAAGGTGACGCCATCTACCGAAAAAGAGTGATATCACTTTTCGAATGACCTAATAAAATTAACTAATTATCCTAGTATAAGCTAAGTTGGAATGGTTACTAGAAAAAGAAAATAGTATCAGTTGAAATAATATCGTTACGTACTACGTGGCTTAAATTTTTCCCACAAAACGGCGACATTAAAATATGCTGCGTTCTGCCGGTTAAATTAATGGACAAACAAGAAATATTCATGAACCATTACAAAAAATTAGTATAATTTTATTTTTAAGTAATTTGTTTCCCTATTACAATTAATTAGAAATCCATTAAACTCAAATAGGGCTTGTTTTAAATCTACCAATACGAGTACGTTAATTTTCGATAGTTCCGGAGTTCAAAAAGTATATATTTTGAAATCTGAGTTTTGAGGTAACAAACATAAAAAATATAAGCAAATTTAGAACCTCCTTTTTTAAGTCGTCAAGTTAGTTTTTGGTAGACAATGTTGACCACGCCTATAACCTTTGTCATAATCTTTCCACGTATCCTCTGAGTAATATTTAAATCATGTAATTCGGATAGAGCCACGTCTTTGTAGCGTTTCCATTAAAATAAACTAAAATAAAATATGGCAAATAATCCGTTTCTGCAGCCATTAAATACAATATTTACATATTTTGCACTACATATTATGAATTTCCGTCATCAATTTTGTAATGGGGTTGTCTGGGTGAGCATATCGTTGATTGCTGGTGTCGTCGGCAGATCGTGTTCAGCGGCGTGTACGTGATAATAGTTTACTTCATGACGGGGCAGCCGATGCAGACGGACCGCGTGCTCATGTTCACCGCCATCAACATCCTGACGGCGCTGGTGGCGCAGTCGCTCGGCCTGCTCATCGGCGCCGCCATGAAGATCGAGACCGGCGTCTACCTCGGCCCCGTCACCACCATCCCCGTCGTCCTCTTCTCGGGGTTCTTCGTCAACTTCAACGCCATCCCCAGCTACCTGCAGTGGCTGACGTACCTCAGCTACGTGCGCTACGGCTTCGAGGGCGCCATGCTGTCGGTGTACGGCTTCGGCAGGGAGAAGCTGCACTGCTCCGAGGCCTACTGCCACTTCCGCAACCCCGACATGTTCCTCAACGAGATGACCATGGACAAGGCCAACTTCTGGGTCGACGTCGGCGCGCTCAGCGCTTTCTTTGTTTTTATAAGAGTAATCTCCTATTTAGTTTTAAGGTTCAAGTTGAAGATGATGCAGTAGGTTATAATTTTTAGCACAAAACGCGCAGCTTCTTTATATATCGGTGATATAACATTTTCCATTCACATTGACACGTCACGGTAGCGACTACACGCTCGTGTCGCGTGGTAATTTTAGGTACTTACTGTGTGGTACTGTGTGCATTTGCTGTGAGATACTGTGTGCACTTACTGTGTGATAATGTGCGGATGTACAGTGTGGTTCCTGTGCGACGTACTGCGCTGGAGATGTTTGAAGTTTGGATGTGAGGTTGCCAGATATGAAAGCCTTCCCTGAAATGTTGCAACTGCAGAAATGCAAAACTAATTTTTTTTTATATTTTATAATTGTATTTATTCTATCAAAACCAAAGATTGCATGGTGTTGAAGAAAAAAACTTACGATACATTAACGTCTTTAGGACTCTAAAACAAAATCTTGACATATGAAGTTAGTTGTTGATATTTAAATTTTTCCAAACAAGGTATGTTTATTTTCCGTAGTAAATTGTGATATTTTTCTTACTTTTCGAAGATGCGGGTACATCGAAGTTTGTTGCTTAAACAATTTTTTTTATATACAGCAAAAACAATAATGTCATTTTTGCAGATTATTAATATTGTCCTATCGTGCTATATACGTTGCTTTTAGTTTAGCGGTTAATCGCGATTACATATCATTATTTTCAATTTGATCCAAATATTTGTTATAATAACAATATATCACTTGTTTCGATTAGTGGGGAGGCCTGCGCCCCGCAGCGGATGCACATCGGCTGAAGCAACATATATTGGAGTACCCTCATAGGGTTTATCTGCATAATAACGTTATGAACGGATGGCAATATGTTTGAATAGGTTTTGCAACAGAAGCTTCCAAGGGTCATTGAAATATTATCGCGCAAGGGCGAACCGTTAAAAAGGTGTAATTTTAGCGATGTAAACTTTTGCATTTCGTATGTACATTAGGACTTGAATGGTTCGTTTTTATTTGTTTCAAACTTGTCAGTTTTTCCTTGCACTCAATGCCATATTTACGTAGTAAAAAAATTGTTTTGGCAAAACACTTCACATTCCTGTAGTTTATGTTACCCTTTTTATTTATAGTATTTAAAGAAGTTGATATTTTCGCGGATAGTGGTAGGTATTCCCACAACCTTTTTTTATGTGAGGAAAATGCCTACGCATACCCGCCCTCGCTGGGGCAAGAGTGGGTTATGTCGGACTCGCACCGACTAAAAACCTCACAGTGTTCCTCCAACGCATGGTGGCGGGGCTATGGGAACGCTTTGCAGGACTACTTCCGCGGCCCCGCCTGCACCAGCCGCTGGAACAGCTCCTCCTCTGTGGAGGAGGACAAGCCTCCCCACTTCTCTTCCAGAAAAGGTGCACCGGAACACAGGTGCGGCAGATCTGGTGTCAGGTCCCGCCGCCGACCGCAAGTTGGACGCAAGGGAAAGAGTAAACCACTTCCCCTCGCAGCCCCTCCTTGGCGGCGGAGACGAAGGGTGAAGCGCCCGTCAGGGCCTGCCCTTACACTGCGGGCCGGCCTTTGGTGTTTGGTTCGCGGGGCTTTCGTCCTACCCCGGCTCCGCCTAGCCGGGGCGTTCCACCATCCGAGGACGCGCCACGTCGGAGCTCACCTCTCCGCCCACTAGGACAACCTAGCAGGTCCGTGGAGGTATTCCCGCAACCTGGCAACCCTGGTCAAATTACAATCGAATGTAAATCATATTGTCATTTTAATATTTGGGAATCGAGGTGGTTAGTTAAATGTAGAACTTTAGTTTTCGAAATATGTAGCTTTATAGAACGCAATAGATTGTTTATACGTACACTTATAGGTTAGTTGATAAGGTTTTATAGACGATCGGGCCCATGACTTAACATTAAGTTACTTAAAATGTAATTAAATGATATTATTTTATCTGTACGAGCTCACGACGTAAACGTTTCTACTTATACCTTTGTCAAAATGACGTTCACCACCGCGTCAAAATGGGATAACTTATGTCAGAGTGACGTCGAAATGTCACATGTAACATAAAATCATTTTTGCGGGGTCCGTGCGTTTTGACAGGTGGTAAAATTTACTCAATTCATCATTAAATTCTAGATACTAATTAGATTCTTGAATACCTTACACTATGCTAAAGATTTTTTTGGTAAATCTCTATGTCTATCCTAATTACCAGTATTTATTAATTATTAATAAACGACTGTGATTTTTATAGCTGCGTTGTTTGTTTTATTATTGTTTTATAAGCTCCCAACAGATGCTACAACGTGATGAAAATAAAAAGAGACTTTTTATTTCCATACTTTACAAGATAAGAACAAAATTAGTTTATGTTGTTAGTATTATTAGTATTTGACTTATGAATATGTTGAAGGAAGTATATCCATACTAGGAAAATTGCGTACTCATTATTTCTAGTTCGAGTACGTGTAAATACGCTTTCTAAAAACTAGCCCCTAATATTTATGAGTATTGATTTTGTATCCAGTACAGGACGAATGTGCTGTTAGACATATTACAGAAACACGCAAAGAAGAAATTAACATTAACGGAAAAAATATAAAATATTAGATTTGCAGATGACAGAAAGGGACTCAGTATTTAATAATTTTGGTTTTAATATTAAAACGAATAAAACCAAAACAATTATTAAATCTAAAAGACCCGTCTAAAAGTCATTAGCTCAGTATACCCATAGACAAAACACCAGCATACGGCAGCATAATAACGTAGGTTTCCAGATGCACACTCTACATCTAAACCAGAATTACAATAGCCAAGAAAGCTTTTAAAGAAAAAAAAAACATTGACAACGACAATATCCATCAGAGTTAAGAAGAAATAATTAAAACCTACATTTGGAGCATGGCACACATAGCATGCAAAACTTGGACTTGTACACAAAAAGACAGAAAAAGACTTGAAGCGTTTGAGATGTGGTGTTGGAGGAGGATGGAAAGAGTGGTTTATTAGAGAAGGTCACAAACCAGGAAATATGATGTTCGCTTATTATTATTATTACACGTTAAAATAAATAAAAACCTTTTTTAAATGGGCGTTTTAATTTGTAACCCTAAAAGAACTTAATGCGCGAGAAATAAAGTCGCTTCTTTGTCGAACGAATCTCTCATCGTATGTATTACTTTTGTATTTTATTATTAGTTGTACAAATTCAAATATAGACCCCTTCTTTCCGAAGGGCCTCTTTGAAGGCCTCCTTCATTTACTTCCAAGCAGCTTTGTCCATACCAAAGATGACAAGTGACATTTTACTCTAGTCGTATAAAACTTGGTCTCCGACAAGGATAAAAGTAAATCAGTTTTGGACACTTGTCAGGACTTCTAAAAAAATTTAAGGGCAAAAGGCTGTGTGGTGCAGGAAAATGTAATATTGAAATACTGTGGTAAAAAATAAAGAAATTACTTATTATTTGTGATAAGAAATAAAATAGATTCTACGCCATCTATACTTATTTTTAAACTTTAAAATACCTGTTAAAACAAAGACCCAAAAATTTAAGCATATGCCTACTAGATGGCACTTTAATTTATAGTGTCAAGTCTCAAGTGAAGCGTAAATCCAGTATGACAGGTTTTGACACTACTTTTCACTGAATACTTTTAAATATTAAGTATCATAAAACCGAACGAACGAGTATCGAGAATTTAAAAATATTGGCCTCGAATAACTTTTAAACTTTAAGATTGCATATAGACATATGAAATGTGAATCGTATTAAGTATTAGGCGTGAAATAGGCGGCCGAAGTAAAAAAAAGGTCGCCGATGCGAAGTATATGAATTCTTACACGTGATTTTTACGTCATGCCCCATACTTTTAATATATCCATCCATCCATCTATCCATCCACCCATCTCAAACTATGTTCGTCCACTGCTGGATATAGGCCTCCCCCATTAATCGCAACATTGGGCGGGAAATCTGTCAGAATTGGCGCCAGTGCCATTGGCAGGTGCCAAGTGTGGCAATTATGGCACACTAAGCCCGTATGGCATACCAAGACCGTACTTATAAATACTCGTGGTATTTGGAACGCGTATTGTCACGTTCTCGTCGTGCACGCAATACTCAGTATCAGTATCGATTTTACTTAGTACTCTTCGCTCTAGGGATTAAGAAGAAGCACAATTACGCTATACATCTCGAGTTCAGATCCCTGCCGCGACTGATTTGGCTGAAATTTTGTGTTTAGATATGATTTTTAGTTTAAAATTTTACACATACTCATACACATACACATACTCTTCTTTGTTAACAAAACAAGAAATTCCACCAAAATAAACTTAATTTTAATAACGCCATCTATTTGTGACATGTGATATCTTTACATTGTTGTCAATAGATGATAACTTACTAGTACCTTGACATTCTAACAGGTGTCGACATATCTTTGAGCATTGAGCGGCTGAGCGGTTTAAATGGAAGTGTAACTTTTTATGAATAAATATATTACATACATATATTACATACATACATACATACATACCCATACTCAACCTGCATCCCGAAACACACAAATGGGGAACACAAGTTTTTTCAAATCACTTTTTTCCTCTGAAAACAAGTTAAATGAAACATTATGGTTCAAACATTTTTAAATTCCGACATCAAATACTCTCACAATATTTTTTGAAACTTTATGCAAAGTATTCAGCCTAAATTCTTTGACGTGTTAAGGTAGAAATATAATGCAAGGCATCGTGTCGTGAATTTCGACCGGTGAATTTTAATGGCAGCTGTTAAAATGCAGACGCGCATGACGCGAGGCCTCGTCACGACGCGTGACACGTTTACTTTCAACATATTGGAAATTTTCACGCGTCACACGTCAATTGACACATTTGGTTTTGCAATGACAATTAACGCGATGCCTTGTATTTTGTGACCGATGAACGCGACGTCTAATAAAGCGATGCCCCATGACGCCATATCTCACATGATATTTCTAGCTTTGCTTCTCTTCTGGGTACCATCATAAGCTGGCAGTTGATGGTATTTTCCATGATTTTGGAGGACAAATGGGTAATGGCTATAGGCCTATAGTTGGCCAGATCTGATCGTGACAGGGGAGGTTTACTTCGTTTGTCCCGACCTACAGCAGCGAGCGGAATTTTGCCCTCCCAAAAATACGCAGGGCAGGTCGCGCGTTTGTGCTTAGACCCCAAATGGGAGTCGGAGCGTAAACGCTCGGGCCCCTACTTCGGATCGTTCTAGCCTAGATTAAAAAAAGGTCAATGTTTTTCTATGTATAATACATTTTACTCACGTGCTCTTACTGAATGATATTGAAGTAGTAGTTGCCAGTAGTGCGCGTACAAACGTTTCAACTATAATAAAGTCAGAACGAAATAGAAATGATAAATTTTGTAGGAACAGGTACATGGGCTTTTATTACTCTGTTGAGATAAAAGCTCCCTAGAGAGGCGCGGAACGCACTTTACGGCGAATAAACTACGCCCGAGGAGCAATAAACTACAGGACAACTGGATGCCTTCCAGGATCGATCAAGAAGTTGTTGAATTTGACAGTTTTACGCTTCACTCACCTCTATATTGAATATTTACACAATTTAGTTTATTCATTTGTTTCCAGCTCTAGTATAATATTTCATTAATAGTTAGAGTGGTTTAGATAGCTTTTATTTCTGTAAACTATTTTACTAACAATCTTGTAACTGTATTTAACGAAGGTAATCCTCGTGTTACTCAATGATGAATCTATGAGTAACTAAGCAGCTTATACGCAGTAGGTACCGGTATAGGCCGCTATGCTGTATACCAGCGGTCGGCAACCCGCGGCCCGCGGGCCGCATGCGGCCCGCGGCTCTCTTCCTTGCGGCTTGTAAAATAAACTATAATTTTCAAATTTTACCTAAATTGATTGAAGCGTTTGAATATCGGGGAGCGCAAGCGTCTT
>DWLR01000372.1:0-26901 GCA_018246295.1 Papilio alexanor hazarajatica
TATGTCATGGATTTTGTTCATACGTTATAAGTATATTTGTAAATTTAGGCAATATATTTAACGTATTTTTTTAACAATCATAGGTAATGCAGATGTATGGCTTTTTTTTAAAATTAGATTCCTATACATAGGAACACCGAAAAAATTAATGACTAGATGAATGTGACACAAAAACCGGCTCAGAACATATATGACTTTGGTTGACGATAATTAACCCAACCCTTTTTAATAAAGATAAGTTTTTGCCATAAACAGAATTTTGGTTCGCAAAGTCCATGAGCGTTGGTTGAAATTTGAACATGTCGTTCAAATTTCAATACAAACTACAAAGACACAATAAACACAAAACTGTTATCGTGGCTTGTTCTTACATATGATAATTATATTGTTTTGTTATACGACGGGAAAAATAAGATAACTCCTCATGAATAGCAGAAGCCAAACATCAAGGACATAAAAAAACGATGGTAATGTATTAAAATTTAAAGAAATTCGACAAAATATATACGAGTATACCACAGAAAAGAGGGGTAAAAAGTATTTAAAACAATTTTGTCGATATATATCGAGGTATATAGGTAGTACACCCTGTGTTTGCTGGCATTATCCCAAGACTATTGTCGATGTGGCAGCGGGAGCAAAGTGCCGTGGTGCTACGAAGTCAACGGCCTCGATTAGCTGGTTCGGCGACGGTAAACTTTAATTTTCCCGTGGATTAATACAAATATTCATCAGATGATAAGAGCGGCCGCATAACCTAATAACGTCAACCGAAAACGTTATGCAATGCGTTATTTTTACACGGCGTGCGTAGTTATAGTATGTGATGGATGGGCGATGATTATTATTATTTTTTTTTTCTTATTAATTAGAGAATCGTAAACCCTATAAAAATCAATAACCCATTTGAAAAATAATGAATGGTTAATTCTAAAAGGAAGCTTTTTCACTCATCGTGCTTAAGATCCAGTCGAATAAGGATTTTCCGAGTTTACATTTTCCTAACACACGTTCCCTTTTTCGGCATGTATAGATTTCAACAGTTGTAACTTCTTATAATATACATGCTCGTCGATTACAGACTAAGAAACTGAAATGAAAGCTATAGTATAAGCCAACTCGCTACTATTTATTCTTATATATTCTTATTATATTCTATTCTAGTATTATTTCGAAAATTAATCGCTAAGTGTGAATACTAAGTTTATATTATATAGCTTTGCGACTTGTGACGGATTTTATTCCACTAACTACAATTGTTACATGAATAATAATCGAGATAAATTTAAGAACATGCAGAGATTTTTTGCAACAGGACATTAAGTCGAAATTCTAATAAAAATTCGCTGATAAAATACTTCTTCACACGTCTCATCGTTTTCTCATTTATATTTATTTGTAAGACCCCCGCTATTATATACATCAATCATTTCGTCTTGACATTTGAGAGAGAATAGCATCCACCATGTGGTGCCAAGTTGTTGGATTGTCAATTACTTCGTCACGGGGGATCACATTTGCTCTAATGGGGTTCTACCGTTTCCACTTCGGTGTCAAACTGTACCAAACATATGCACCATCGATGTTAAAACAGATATGTTACGATAATTGGGGGATTATAGACAACCGGAATCTGTTCTTTAAATTACACTCATATAGGTGAAAGGTATCTAGGCTAGGTGAAAAAACATGAATATGGAACAAACTAGCTTTGGTTCCAAATGACATTTTACTCAATTAACGTAAATAATAAGCGACTTACTATGAATGCTGCCTAGTTTCTAAGCCGGTCTAAACCTAAAATAAGTTTATAGGAGAATGTAACAGAGTACATTATTTTAGTACACTTTCAGGTGCAGGACTATCTAGTAATCTAACATTAGAGAAGAAATTTTGACAAAATAAGTTTGATCTTTACTTACGGGAATCAACTGTGTTGTAACATAATTTATTGCTATTCCATTAAACTATTGTCCCTTCCCATATCCCAGCACAAGCATTTCAGCTTAGATGGAATGATAAAAAAATAAATTATGAAAAGTACTGTAAGTATATAGTCACGGAGACATGGGTCATGTTAAATCCAATACTCAAATAACTAAGTGGTAATAAATTACATTGTTAATAAGACTCATTTAATACTAATTGTAAAGTAAGTATTAAATTATAAAAGTAAATTAAAAAATATTCTTACATGACAAACATATTTATTATTGAAATTCGTAAATTGTATCTATTTGCCCTAAATAAATGATATGCACAGTATGATAACCCAACCAAGGGACAAGACGAGGTCAATTAGTATAAACTACATACACATTCTCATTCACTATTAAAAATATGGTACATTAAATTTCGTCTTTCTTTATTTTTACATAAGTAATCTTAAAATTTTTCATGAAGATTAAATTAAATTATAATTTATGCTTTATGTGGTAAAAAATATCTGTAAACTGATCTTTGTAGTAATTCATAGGTGAGGCCTACCTCCAAATGTAGATTAAAAAAGAATACTTAAACATTTAATGCAGATGTAAAGGACCTTATTGCCCATAAGTAAAAAAGGGAGACACAAAAGGTTTTGTTGTAAAGCAAAAGATTATGCGGATGTCTATGGTCATCCATGGTTACTTAACAGTAGGTTAACCACTTGCTAGTTAACCATCTTCATCCAATATAAGAACAAAAAAGCAATAGTTTTTGCTACAAGGAAGTCTAGCCATCAGTTGCACTACTGAATCCTTCACATAAAACATGTGTTTTCTCTCAGTCTAAAAAAAACTGAGATCACAATATGCTTTTATGTAAATGTTTTAGCACAATGAACATATGGTTAAAGGATGTCTTTATTAATTGAAGTATTGGAGTAGCAAGCAGTTAACATAATTGGATAAATATTCATTAAGGATCAGAATTATATATATATATATATAATATGTTGTGCTTTTCAATAGAGTAGTGTAGTAGACAAAGAAATATTGTCAAAAATTTTTATTAAAGTTTTTTTATTTAAGTTAAGTTATAAGGTCTTTTAAATAAAAAAGAGATAAAATTTCATAAATAGGTTCATCATAAGAAGATCACACAATTTCCTTCTATCCACCACAGTGTTGGGTATAAAATGGGTAATTACTTTTAACATGAAAGATAATAGTTTAATTTTTTTTTAAAGAACATAAAATAAGAATCTACATATAGTGCATTTTATTTTATTTTTTTACGTTGTTTAGATAACTATCACATTTTATTTACAAATAAAAATAGAAACCTTTTAAATTGAAGCCAATGGTATATTAGCTCAAAATTGAAATAACATAAGGATTGATTTTTATTTCAAGTAACATTTTCTTTGAACTATATTTTTAAATAATTGAAAAACAAATTTAAATCAATTATATTACACAAAGAAAAATTCAGTTATTAAAAAATCCTGTCAAATTCATTTCGTCTATTTTCTTAACTCAAATTGGAATTTCAAAAAGGCTTAAAAAAATACAAATTTGAAATATCATATTTAAAAAAAAAACAGAATTCAAATGAAATTGTAAAAATAATTAAAAAGTTCTAATAGGTGTGAATAAAAAGGGATTTTCATTTTATGATTATTAAACCATTAGTAGGTAACCTTTAATAATTTAAGTAAAATTTTGAATGTTCAATTATAAGACTTTAATTTCATATAAAATGCCACATAAATGGAAACATGCAATATATATGTACTAAATATTAATAGATAGAATAATTGTGTAACATGTATTTTAATTCAAAGCAATTACTATTCTATCCTTTTTTATTTCGTATTATGCGTTGTTTTAGATATTTATTGTTTAGATACGCTTATATACTTTAATGGCAATAAATTAATATCGACACAAAAATAATAAATTCTCGTCACATGTTTTAATAACAGTCACATGACTGCAATGCAGCCTGTGCAGGTTTTAAAATTAAATATTTTTTACTTAGATCAATTGCACAATGTTACATAACGGAGGACATGACCATTCGAACCTTACCTTTGTTAACATTTTCGTCGCCACTTTTTTCATTCACATTGCTAGTATTTTGACATTTTTTCACTTTTTGGGAAGTATGTTTCGATCCTTTATCGTCATTCACTTCACTACCGGGAGCCATAACAACACGAGAAATTAATCCGGCACTGACTGACCGCGACGAACACGGTAGCACACTCACTCAGCTGAAAAAAATACATGCGGTACAGTTAAGGTTCAGTTTTCTCTAACATATCCAACAGTTCAATTATATAAGTTTGTAAAAATTTAAAGCCTTTTTATTTCTATTGCCCCATTGCTTAACGTACCTATCTTATATGATAGGTTTATAGCTGTCTACCACTAGTGTCTTTGATTAAAATAAAATAGAAATTTTAAGTATACTACTATACAGCGAACCATATGTATCCCAACAAATTTTATGTTGAAAGAAAAATAAGCAATGTACTGTAAAATTCCAACATATTTTTTAACAGCTCCATCTGACGGCTACAAATATAAAATTGAAAAAATCAATGACGTTTCATTTTATGGAAACGTTCATCACAGAGTTACGGATACGGTATGTACATAATTCCACATTAGCACCGCCTACTATCATCCGAGTAGACAAATATAAATATATTTAATCTTTATCGTACCGGTAAAAAAAATTTTAAAATCGGTTCAGTATTTTTCTTTCATTTGGGACAAATTAACAATTTATTGTTTTCTTTTTGTAATATTAGTAAAGATGGATATTATGATAATGATTTTGAACTTATTCTAATTGGTTTGTAGATACATACATCTATAAATCTATGAGTTACTATAATATATTAGTATATTTTTTTATTATATTATAGTAACTCATAAATTATATATTTTTTAATTAGTATATTTTTAATAGTATACTTTTCTTATATATCAGTTTATTTTTATATCAGTATATTATTGTGTTGCCTACCATTGTCTACAACATTAAATCAATGACGTAAAAATACCAAAAAGTAGTCATATATTTTCATTATTATATGATAAGTAATATATTACATTATTTTACAAGACGTAGTTGATTTATTGGTTACCCTTAAATCAGCGTGTTTTAAAAGATCTTCGATCCGCTGTAGTCTAAGACAAATAGATAAAGACAGCACATTTTTACATACTCTTTGGTCAGCAAAGCAAAACAAAATCAAAAATAACTTTTATTTATTGCTTATTATTTATTGATTACTTATTGTTCTCTTTGATCGTTCTTTGATTTGAAGCAAAAGTGTCTTAATATCGTTCAATAAAGTAAATAAAAATTCTTGATTTATTTGTGCGCTTTAGCCTTAATACTGGCGTCCGAAAATTATCCTAAGGTATATTTAAACGAAATCTGATATAGTTTCCATTGGTTCTTTTTATTTTATTTTGCACAGTAAATTATCTTTATTCATATACTTCTATCAAAGTATTTGCTTAATAAGATACCCTTTGTAATTTGTCCAAATACTTCTTACAGAAAATGCTGGACGGGTGGTATTGTCGCTCTATAGCGAACATGCAAGCAAATGAAGCTGCAAGCGTCAGTAGTAGTACTGTGGAGACGTCACAATCCAGAGAACAAATGAAGGATTACTCTAGTGATAGCAGTAGCGACTCAGAACAAGAACCAAATTATGAAGCTCAGTATCTAAAACTTAAAAAGAAACTTAAGTATCTTATTTATGTAAGTACTCATTTTGTAATGACTTGATGTTTAAAGTTGATTAAAGAATGAAAGACTGAAGAAAAACTTAAAGAATGGATCTGTGGTTTCTTTTCTATAATCACATATAAACAGATAAACTTAAGAAAACCTAAGTGTTTGCTGAAATACATTGTATTTATTTAATTCCTTTAAATAAATCTCTTTTATATTTGGCTGACAGCAATGTAATGTTTTACCAGGGTATTTTGTGAATTCTTGTAGCCTAAACTGTTCTCCGGATTTTTTATACAAGAAGGTAGCAGAAGAGTAAGAGGTTACTAAGTGATCTATACCCAAAGACATTTGCGACAAGAATTTGTGAGTTGCAGATGTATTGCCAACTTTTATTAGACAAAGAAAGGGATAGACAAATGTACATTTCCTTCTCCTATCCATCCCTTTACTTGTTAAGTTCTCTTGCCCTTCCCACCCTTTCCTTACTAGAAAAGGTAAGGAGGAAGTAGGAGGGAAGAGGATCGAAAGCGGGCCTCTGGCACCTCACTCGTCAAACGAAATGCAGAAAACTTGTACTTCATGCTTATCTTATGTGAGGTTATGGTATTTTACCGGTTGAGTGGGCCATTTGTGTAACAGATGTTGTTGTTGCTGTCTCTACCACTGTTTGTTGCGGACTGTTTTTAAATTAACTATTCCTAACACTATTATTATTCAATATTATTTGTCTTATTATTTCTGAGATTTTCTAAATACTAAATATCATACAATCATAATTATATTAAATTTCAGGAAAACGAATGCTTCCAAGATGCATTGAGGAGTAGTCAAAAGAGACTTCTGAGAGTTTCTCGGGACAGAAGCTATCTTTTGGACAGATTATTGCAGTATGAGAAACATGACAGCACTACGTCAGATAGTGAGGATACGGAGTCATCAGATGATGCTACTTACAATCATCTGGATGCTGCAAAAAGGTAATCAAGCTTTAAACATAAAGTATGTGGTCTATTTCTAAATTTGGGTAATCTTGATCAAATATCTTAAATAATTAAAATATGTTCATTGTACACCTCCTGTATGCAAGATTTGGTTTCTTCAGCTGTTTAGATATTTATGTTGATTCATTCTATTATTTGTCAAAGTTAAATATTTTTACAATCAAAATATATAATTTCAGAAAAAAGCTTGAAGCAAGTGCAGCCCAGCAAGTTATATCGACACCATCTGCTCTAAATAAAAATGCTAATGCAATGAAAAGGAAAAGAGCAGCTGTACAAAAAAAACCTCCAAACACTAGTCTTTCAGTAAGGGATAACTAAGTTATGAATCAATATCTTTCTTAAAATATGATATGTAATATATATCTACATATAACATTAATGTAAGAGCAATGTGAAATAAAATAATATAACTTGTATCACATAATTCCTCACACCAAAATTCTAGATATACTTTCATTGTTTTGGAAGAAGATGACTCACTTGGATATGATTTCTTGTCAGATTTGAGAATGTGTAGTTACAATGAAGTAGAAATAGTTAAGAGATTAATTAACAGATGTGTAACCTCAAGTATCTATTACATAATTAGATGCATTTTAGAAACTTACAACTGCTTTACTTTAACAAGATACAGTTCAAAAATAACAGCACTCTCTTCCCGATGGTGTTGGAAGAGATGTCTAAAGGGTGTGGACTAGGGGCTTGCAACCAGTCACCACTTTTCATGTATGTCATAAAATTCGCTTAAAGAATTTATGGTTTATATTTATAATTTTAGCAGTGGGCTTGCAAGCTTTCATTACTTTTGCATTGAATGACATTTTGTTTTTTTTTTTTTTTTGCCTTTTTTGCAACTGTGGTCCTGGGCAATGAGCAGTGCTCCAATTCTAAGACTAGTCCTACCTTACATGTTATAATCCACTTAAGCATATCTAAAACCATAATCCTGTATGTAGATACAAAAAAAAATGCAAATTGTACACCTTTTTTTTTCGTTTATTACTGTAGTACATCAATATTAATTGTGTAGTTTTTCAATGTGTTGTCTATTAAATGTAACAGTATTTACATTTTTTACTTGTCATTTTAGCAGCAAACGAATGCATCAATATTATCGAAAGCCTCGCCATCTCTTGGGTTTGGGCTGTCTACTAGTGATGGTCATATGACACCTGAGGAAGTAGAACGACATCTGCAGTCTCGCCAGTCTTATCTGGAGCTGCTACCAGAGCGTGCGCCACCTACTGTTCCTACAGAAATGTTCAGCAATGATCCTTCACTTGACAGGTTTGTGTACTAATATTTTTTTAATGATTTGAAAAAAAAAATGTTTAAAAATACATAAAAGGAGGAAAATTTTAAGTTAATATTTTATCAAACAATAGATTTTGTGTCTACCCTAGTGTTAAAATCATGTTGCTTTTAATTTCCTTTTAGCTTTCTTATACTCAAACATGGTAGGCTATCCGATTTAACGTCTTTTCATAGGTTAAAAACACTGCTGCTAGTGTGATCCATTTTTGAGACTACTATTTCAACTATTGTACTTATGTACATAAATATGCATGAAATGCCAATAGAGGCCTTTAATATGTGAGCTAAGTTAAATAAACTCATACCAAAATTATTTGCGTGTTATGTAATTTATGGTTTTTAAATTGATTTATGTACAGCTATTATAATTATCTTTGATGATGTGATTATGACAGGTAAATGTGATAAATTTATATTTATGATAGTGCCTTATATTGTTACAGTGAGTCTAATGATGTGTTGGAAAATTCTCCAAATGTGGAAGAATGGTTTGATTAACAATTACGCTTACAATCACTTAACGTAAGGAAATTAAAACTATCGTTATATTATAACAATAACGTCCACGTTATTTTTATATATGCAAAGAAATATGTTAAAAATAAAAACAAATATGATCATTTGTGATTATTTATTCAGGTTAACCCAAATCCTTAGTATATCATGAATATCATGAGCCAAAGGACAAAGGAAAGTAAGACCCTTTCCACTATCTTTCAGTGGATGCCTGCAACCTTAACTAAATTATAGTTAGTGGGTGGCCTGATTTCTGTTACAGAAACTTTTGGCCTCAAGGGCCCTTTATTTTACAAGTAATTTACGTCGTCTTTTGGTATTAATATATTTATCACTTTCCACTGTCCACTGCTGGACATAGGCCTCCCCCATTGATAACGTCATTGGGGGGAAATGTACCATAATCACCACACTATCAATCCTTTATTATTACTAAATTTTTATTGCCGCATAACAAAGTATTTTTACAATCTTGAATATGAGAATTCAATATATTAAAACTGACGAAAGGTCTATTAGGATACGAAACCATGATCCGATCTAAGGTGCTGATGCTTTATAGACCCTCGTCTGGCTGGAGAGTTCAGTAGTACGCGATTGCTGTAAGTGTGCAGTTTACTATTAGAGATCTTCCTACCATAACGTGAACCTCGTTCATTTATCTTGTCAACTTATGACACACATATTAATAAAATTATGATAAAACATTTCATGAATATAAACCTGCAATGTATGCCATCAGTGTATTTAATTACAACAAAATCTGTCCAACAGATAGCGCTTGATGTGTACATAGAGAGATAAAAATTGTTATTACAATTTTTATTTCAATCAGAAGAGTATCTTAACCAGATTATTAAAAAAAGTATGTCATGCACAAACTTATATTACCTGTATGTTTGTTCATACAAAAAGGATGATTAGGTAATGAAGAGATTTATAATTAGTGAATGAGAAGTCGGCAGTATTAAGGTCCTCCTTAAGAGCATTACGAGATGAGATGGCCAGGAGGCCATATTAAATCTCGTAATGCTCTTATTTAGAGTACTAAACCCCGGTGCTACTATCAACCCTTACTAGCAACCCGCACCGGGTTCCCTTCAATAGTAATCTATTCATACACAAATGAAAATAATTTAGCATAGATTACTCGCCAATAAATAGGTTTCTAGTGGTAAAAGAATTTTTAAAATCGGTTTTTTTCAGTTAATTGGGAACTAACAAATGATCACTGACCGCTTTAACATCCTCTCCTTCACTTTACCTTTCTCCTTTTTAATATCTATTTTTTATCAGACTTAGTATTTACTTGTATATTTAAATATGATAACTCATATCTGTACTTTAGAAAATAGAGAAAACAAACTGAAACTTTTTAAAATAAAAGATTAGTACAATTGCTTCGGTTAAATATTTATTTATGATGATAATTGATTAGGTACAATACAAGCGCAAGGAATAAACATCTATCAATGAACACGCCCAAACTTTACATGTACAGTCAACTGCATAACGCCTACATCAAATATTCATGTATTAATTAAGCTTTTTCAGTTCCACTATTATTCCATAATACACACATAACATTGTACAGATTTTTGTAAACATGATAAATATTTTTTAAACATTTAATATAACCTTGTTGATTCTAATCTCTTATTATGATCTACCATGCAAGAAAAGCTTCAGCATTCTACCGACATATTAATAACATTTAACATTCAATGTAAATTACACTATTATCTAAACTATGTCTATAAATTTCATGCATGCTTCAAACAACTTGTCTATATGAGATTCCTATATCAAAACACAAGTACGTATCTATAGAATTCATAATGATTTGCTTATTCCTATGAGTTATGGAATATAAAGCATAACCTCAAGCCTTAATATATAATAGATAAACATGGAATGAAATACAATTCATGATAATATAACGCGTATGTTTTCAATGTATACTTTTATTGATTTCATTTTGTAGCGTATTTTTAAAATGCACACAATACACAATATTAAATATTCAAGACAAAAGTGCCTAGGTGTGTGCCAAATCTTAAGTTAATGATTTTAATTTTAAACTAACTGTTGACATATATAAAGGGTGATAGCTGTATGTACAATGTTTTAGGAATAAAGTGTGATATATTAAACACAATAATAAACATTTATTCCGAGATAAATCTCTTGCTCTCAAAGTTTAACAAATAACAGGAACATTATGGGAAAAAAATCTTGAACATTTAAAAGCTGCATAGCTGCTTGTATTGTTTCAAAGTTAATATCTGGGTACAACAACGCAGGTAATAAAAGTACTCATTTCGTAAGTTATAATAAGTTATAAAAATAATGTATACTGATCTTGCATTTGTTTACATTTTTTGACTATAAAAGTTACACACATATATTATAAATTTCAATAAGTTATTAAACCTAAATAAAAACTTTCTCATGATACAAATAACAATTTATATATGTTAAAAATTCTTATGTATTGTCTATAATAACAATTTCGAAAATGTTGATTTTTCATGTGTTTTGAGCACAATACAAGTGGTTAAATATCAGCAATATGTATCAATAGATTGAATAAATAGACACTAAACAATTTACACTTGTTTTGAAAGAATATGATTAATATGTTATACATTGTAAACTACAACATGCACTTTGGTATATTAAAAAAAAAATTAAAATATATAAACAATTTCTGGCATAACACAAATGATTAAGTTAGGTTTAATACATTACATCCATAACCTATATACAAATAATATAGTTGGTATATTTCATACCATAAAATACACTCTATGATCAGAGAAATCAGGAATTTTGATACTTTTCAATGTTATGTAACCAAAATGTTATCTACTTTTCAAGTGGAAGAAAAGTAAAAAAAAATAAGTAAAAAGAATCTATTCCTCAGTTAACAAAAAACTTAAAAATATACATTGCTGTCTTTTATTTATATCAGTGTACATTGCTCATCTCAATCAAAATAAAACTTTTATGTTTACAAAATATTTATAACTATGCTACGCTATTAATAAAAATAAAAACTATACATGAGAGATTTCAACTGGTATCAGTACAAATTTAATCAAAATATTACAGCACACTGCATAATCTTCCAGAACTTCCAAAATGGAACTCAAATGCTTATTATATTAACAAACACTGTAATTATCATTTAACTTCTTGTTAACTTAATTTCCTTATTAAAACTGATCTGCCAGCAGATTGCATATCTCTTGGGAGGCGGATTCTTTGCTCGATCGCACTGTGAGTCTGAACATTTGAGCTTGTTTGTTTGGTTCTAATCTCATGAGGCACCCCACTTGCTGCACTCTTGTGTGCACAATGCCAGCACAAACAAAATTATCAGGATTAGGATCAATACCATCCAGAAGCTGCATTCCAAACCCAGCAAGCTTGGTGCGTGTTGCTGCCAAATCAATAGCACCCTGAGCTTTAAATATTTTTTGTGCCCTCTGC
The DNA here is from genome assembly GCA_018246295.1 of Papilio alexanor hazarajatica. NCBI lineage: Eukaryota > Metazoa > Arthropoda > Insecta > Lepidoptera > Papilionidae > Papilio > Papilio alexanor. The sequence continues at coordinate 12,018 of DWLR01000372.1, forward strand.
TGTTCACCACCTAAGTTTTTCCATCTTGCAAAAAATGATTCACCATTCATTTCTGTCGGTTCAAAAAACTTGTTGAGGGTGAGTGGGAGTTTCATTGTTATCTTTTGTGGTACATTGTTATAAATAAAGGAAACAGACATGGTAGGAGCATCAGTAAAATCTTCAATACACTCTGCAGTTAACATCTGCTGAATTTGAGCGCCAGCTTCCAATACTGGCTCCATTGGCTTCATCTGGACATTCAGTTTATGTAGATCTGTCCAGTGCAATTCGGGATGGACATTTTGAATAGGAAACTGTGTCTTATTACCATAAAACAGTCCAATTCTCCCCAAGTTTTGTCTGAACTCACTCTTGACTCCTATTTGAATCAGGTCATTTTCAAAAAGAACACCATTATTTTTAAATAGGAATTTTTTGATGTTATTTTGCTGAACTGTGGTGGGGCTTATTTTAGGTGTAGTGTATAGGTCACCAAGGACATCAAGTAAGCCATTACCAGTGGTGGCAGTAGTACCTGGGGGAGTAGATAGACCAAGGAGATCAGCACTCGAGTTGTTTGTGTTGTTGGTAGAATTCATTGTTGCAGCTGTTATTGAAGGTTGAGGGCTTTTAGACTCTCTTACATCATCAGGTATACGGCCAGGCTTTTTCTTTTTCAAAACAGCCAAAATAGATGATTCCCTTTCAGGGAAGGCAGGCATTTCTTCAAGAACAGTGGCCAAGACATCAGAGCTAGCAACTATACTTAATTGAAGATATTCAGAGGCCCTTTGTTGCAATTCAACATCAGCAGATCTCAAGTTAGAATCAGCTCTAAAAACTTCTTGTACTCTGTTTTTTATTTCTGGGAATAAATTCACCAGTTTAATGTAAGTCGATAAGAGTAGGGCTCTTGTAGCAGCCGAGCACAGGTGATACTTGGAATGGAGCAATTCAAATTGTACTTGCGGGGAGGATTTAGTGTCGCCAGCAATCAAGTTACCAAATTCACCAAGAATGTAACCACCAACCTTTACCATATTCTCATGACATGTAGGGGCTTGTAACGCTTCAAATACAGTTTTAGCAGCATATGCCTGCACTTCTTCTCTGTTAATAACAATCTGTATGACTCTGTACCACACCTCTTCTGAAACATAATCACCCGCAATTCGGATTAAGTTCAAAATTACATCAACATACCAAGTAAAATCAGTAGCATATTTTTCTGCTAGAATGGCAACTTTCAAGACCATTTCTTCTCTGATAGAATAGTCAGCAGTTTCTAAATAAGCCAACATCTCTTGTACAATTTCCTCAGCATTTGTTTTATCACACATTGCATATAGTAGATCAACAGCCTGCTGTCTAACAGAAACATCTTTTTCCATCTTCATTGACAGGATTACAACTTCTTGGTGTTTTTTGACAGCTTCATGTGAAAATTCAGAGGTAGCCAGATGGCACATAGATTCAAGAGCTAAGTATCTCAAGTTGGTTTCTCTGTTGCTCAGAAACTGTCCAAGCTGGTTACATGCGCGGACTAGGAGGTTAGCTTCACTATCATTGTGTATGATCAGACTTATGGCTTCAAATAGTACAGCGTTCTTAGCATTAGAATGTTGCACTTTCTTTGACTTGGGTGGCTCTTGGGCTTTGTTAAATATTGTCTCCAAGCATTCTGTAAGACGCCCCTTTACCCCAGGCTCCTCAGATGGGGGCGTGTAATTTTGCAGCAAGCGTAATAACTTAACAGATAACCATGGCGCTGGTACAAAGTAGTAGGTATAATCTTGTAAATCTGTGTAGCTTGCCGTGACAATCCTGCTTAAACGGGCCACTGCCAATGTGACACACCCTTTGTACTCATCTGGATTTTTCTTAACAAGGGCATCAATTAGGGATGTGGCTGCAGTAACAACACCCATATGTGGATCATTCAGTAAATGTATAATTCTTGAAGTCCACTCACCTCCTGGAATTATTTCTGGTGACTTGCGAAACAACCTCAACAGACACAAAGCAGCTGATTGTTTTACGACATCCATTGTATCACCAGACACAAGAAGCTTAGGAATTTCTGTGCCAAAAGCCTCAGCCATGTCTTTACTGCCAATGTTAGCAATGCACTGGAGGGCGAGGTTAACATGAATGGGGTTCCGAGATTGAAGATCGTTTTTGATGCTCTGGATAATGAGTTTAATGAGGTCACTATTGGTATTTACCAAGACGGAAATGAAAAGGTATCCGATCTGTTTTTCTGAATATTTATTAGAGGACAGGAGGTTAACCGCCTCCATATGACCAAAGTCGATATCATGTCCTAAGAGAAAGATAAATAGGAGCTTACAAACGTACTTTTTCTTCTGGTAGCCATCAAGTGTTTTGTCACCCTTGAATTTGCTTCTAATATTCGCGAGCTCCTTGTTAATTCTTTTTATTTCTGCTTCTTTACTTTTACAATTTCTTATATCAGATATAAAGACTGCTAACCCTCGCATTCCATCTCCTCTCACGGCAGGCATATTGCCAAGTGATTTATCGAACACCAGTTTTAAGCCTTCTTTATGCCTCCACTTAGATATATAGCACAACACCAACTGAATCTAAGGATAATGTTAAAGTTTGGAAATCGGCATTAATTAGAGATAATAAAGATGCCGAATCAAAATTAATACTCAGGATCAAATTCTGAGCTTTCTTCTACAACGCCTTCCCATATTATCTATGACTATGAAATTGAAACGTCAGAGTCATAGTTGAATTGAACGAACCTTTGTTTATGGATCAATATTTAATGACTGATTTAAAAAAATGTTTCTCGGTTTAAAAATTGCATAATATTTTTTTAAGTTCCAGAAACGGAGTTCCATAACAATAATTTATTGTTTGTATAATGCCTAAACAATATCATTTATATAATGCCGTACTTATATTCTTGTATAGCATATTATTGTAATAAAAGCCTAGGCCAGCCTCATCGTTTTGCTGTTTTAATCGGTATTTGGTAAAAGTAGCAGTTTCGCTTTTTAATTTATTAGAGCGATTATTGATCGTTACAAAAGTATTCTAAAAATGTTTATCTTTCAACATAACTCGGTATTGTAATATAGTATATAGTATTTATAATATATTTTTCTCCTCATATCAATATTCATCAAAGTTTTTAATTTTCATTTCTAACTCTAAGAAGTTTTGATATTGCGTAATATAAATGCGGCATATAAATATATAAGTACGACCTTTGTTATTGATGACAAAATCCAAATAATCCAAAAAAATACATTTGATTGCTGCTGAACTTTTAGCATCTGTTGGAAAGTTGTCGTTTTCGTTTGTCATTTTCAATTTCACTCTATCCATTCTGAGATCCAATGAGATTTATTCATTCAGTTCATTCAGTCCAGTCTAGTCACAAGATTCACGAATGAACAAAACAACAAAAAAATTCTTATTTCATTGGATTCATGGAGATTGATGGTAGTTGTAGTGCAGTGTTGAAATTGTATAACTTCGTAATTATTTTTGTAGTAATTGTTAATTAGATATGTGTGTTTATGGTTCTCTTTACATAATAATGGATTCTTTACATTTATTTTTGTAACTTGAAAGGAGCCAGAAGGCAAGATACAGAATAATTATTGAATGATGCAGTCTGTATTCTGGACAGGCAGAGTGTTATCACGTGCTATAAGAAATGGACTTTCGAGTCTCAATAGTGCTGCTGAATTGAACATTTCAAATAAGAAACATCCGTATTTAGTTTCAGTGGTTTGTGGTTTTCCTAAAGATATTGCTAATGGAAGAACCCATAAAGGTCAGTTTGGAGACGACGCATGGTTCTCAACTCAATTTAGCAATGCTGATGTCATAGGTAAGCAAAAACTATGTAAGAGTTATTAATTTTGTTTTAATACATACAAACAATAACTTTTTGTTATTACGTAGGTTGTTTGTCACTTCTTCATTTTTTTACTTAACTAGTCTGATAGGTCTGTCGTTTTGAACTTTAACACATTGGTAATATAGTTTAAATTTAAAAACTAAATATCAAATTGAACACCGCGTTTAGGGGAATTTCATCCGTCAAAACCATAACCTCATTGATGCTATTATTTATTGTAAATGTCGTCTCATTAAACGTCTTTTCCCGAAAATAACAAAATAAAATTTTGTAATCTATCCATAGAGTTAATTTCTTAGTCAATTTACCAATAATTTAAAATAAATATTTGCTAATATTGTAGGCTATGTCCAAGTTGCATTGTTATTACAACACCACCAACATAACGGTACCCGTTATTTATTAACAAAAAAATCCATGGTAAAAGTCCAAGGCATAGAAATGTTAAGTGAATAGATATAAAAAACATAAAAGCAAAATATAATCAATAAATATTTTTTTAAACAACTTCAAATAAAGGTGTTCTCAATTTGGTTGCATATTTTATGTTGTTACCATAGAACTTTGTCTGAAGAATGTTAGGTTGGTTTTGTTTTTGTAAAAAAACATTACAAGATTAATTAATGTACATATTTAATTGATTATTTAATATATATAATGTGAAATGTAGATGTAGATACTAATTATTAGTGATTGTTATAATTTTTAACATATCAATAAGCTTCAAAAAATAGTCTTCTAAGTTATGGATAAATGACACTGCAAACACATTCCTTGTGTCTTTTAAAAGAAAATCAAAGAAAAATAGTCTTGCAATTATGTTAAGTAATGGTTCAAATGAGGCTTTATTAATAACATCAATTGTTGGTAATGCAAAGAATAGTAACATATTATGTATGTAACAAGATCTATTGATTTTTTTTTAAATTTCAGTATTATTTAAAAGTCTTTTTAGTTAATTAAGCTTGCTTATTCTAGTATTATTCAAAAATATTGAAAACTTATATTTATGCAGCATTGATTGTATTTATTACATAGACTAAAATATCAAAAGTGAAGTTACTATTGCTATTAGCTATATACATATTTAATTGGAATTGAGGTTTTATGCTAAAATTCGTAAATTCTTCTACTGCTTTTTCCTTTTCTTACCTTGCAATATCCATATGTACCATTTCACTTCAGTTTATCTTATTTACATCAAGTTGTAGGATTTGGGTACATATTATGTATTTATGTAATACTAGCTGTTGCCTATGGCTTTGCACATGTTCTTTTCATAATTTTCTCAGTGGATTTTTTGTAATTTGATACATTATTATATGTCAAATTATAGGCAACATTTGTTCAAAATGTGTTAGTGTTAAAACAATTTAATTCAACATCACCATGGCAACTGCTATTGAAATTAATTTTTTTCTATCCCTTAGGAACAATTTAATTTGTAGGAAATACCTAAATATGAATATGCTGTGTAAGAATTTCAAAATATTGGAAAATAATGTTAGATTTGTGACTTTTAACAGATCTTAATTTTTTTTTGATATTTTCAAAAATATATTGCTTTACAGGAGTTGCAGATGGAGTTGGAGGCTGGCGAGCATATGGCATTGATCCAGGGGAGTTTTCTTCATATCTGATGAGAACCTGTGAGAGACTGGTGCGAATGGGGCACTTCAAATTGTCCGAACCTGGGGACCTCTTAGCTAAATCTTATTATGAGCTATTGGAACATAAGAAGCCAATTTTAGGTAATTCAAATTATAATAGTGAAATGTAAAGGTTATAACTTTCCAAATGGTATTTTAGACTATTTGCAGTAATTCCCAGATGAACTTTTAGAAATCTCTTGTTATACTTTCCTATGCTCCAATTGTCATATAGAATAAGTTAAAAATAAATGCTATAATGAACTAGTTTATTGAATGTTTGTGTTTCTTGCAGGTAGTAGCACCGCATGTGTGATGATCTTAGACCGTAACGAGAGTATTATGCGCGCGGCCAACATCGGCGACAGTGGCTACATGGTGGTGAGAGCTGGTCGGATCGTTCACCGCTCACACGAGCAGCAGCACTACTTCAACACACCTTACCAGCTCAGCTTACCGCCGCCCGGACATGACAGGAATGTGCTCAGCGATAGGTGAGTTGATTCTAACTAAACAGTTCAGTTCCTAAGGCGCCACCACTACGAGCAAGAGAATCACGATGAGATTATCGTCTTGCCACATATTTCCGTTTTCCATACCTCCCATGGATGTTTCTCGATGATATTGTAATACTGATACGAAAGTAGCGGAATGTGAGCAAAACGTCAACGCGCAAATTTGAATAGACAGCAACAGCACTTGATGTTGCCTTTTCACAGAGTTTATCAAGACCCATATGGGACAAGCACTGAGCTTACCATCCTACATGGGACATCAACTAGTACCATTTTAACAACTATACCTTGGGATCGGAGTCTGAACTGGTAAACCAGTTAGCTTGGAATAGAAAAATAGAAGCATATTGCAAGTTATGAGTGTGAAAAAAAAAATCTAAATTGAATAAGTCACTGTAGTAAACAACACTTGATAAGACAGTTGAAGTCCTTAATTGACGTGTTTTAAGCATTTACAGCTATTATCAGATTAGAAACAAGGCAAAAGGTCATTTCAATACATGCAGATTACAGTATAAACAAATCCAAGGTTATTCTATAATGGTACAAAGTGCGGCCAAAGTAATACAATTGTAGCACAAATTTGTCTTTTTATTTAAAGGAACACCTCTATGTAACATAACTAATGTGACAATACGTCATCATCAATGCAGGATAGTCTCGCTCTTAATCATGTCTTCAAAATCTTTAAATCTCATAAATATAAATTAAACATTATGTCTGTCTAACAACACCTCTAACACTTATAACAAAAGTGTTTATTCCCCATTTAAATTGGATCTAGGAATAGAGAGGAATATATTATGCAAAATTGATACATGTTTTTTCATGCAAATAATCATAAGTCTGTAATAAAAAATGTTTTTGCTTATAATAATCATTTAAAGGCGTACCACTTTAAAGGTAATATTATATGGTTATATTACATGGCTAAGTCTGCTTGAATATTACAATGCTTGTAATTTTCATCCTTATACCATTGTAATAAACTCTAGATCTAACTGGTAAGCCATTTGGATCCTACTGGATTTTACCGAAAAGAATAAGTTTTTTCAATTTGTTCTGATGTACTGCAATGGTTGAATGGCCTTTATGATTGCAAATTGCTCAAGTCAACTCGACCTTCAAAGCAGTTAGCTTTTTGTGAGCCAGTACTACTATTTTTTTTACTATTTTTTTATATAGTAACATCGTTTTTTACTCAAAATACATTAATTTGCATTTATATAAATAATAAAAATTCTATAAATATATAATAATTGTCTGACAGAATTATAGAGATTTGCAATCTAAAAATTTTAAAAACATTCCAAAGTTGACAAAGTCCAACTTTCGGAACAGAATACAAATAGAATTTATAGTGTGGGATAATCCAGAGTTGTCAACAACCTTCATATAAAAATTGAACAAGAAGTGCTTTTTAGTGACCTATTAATATAAACGACCGCACGTCACCATGGCAATGTGTCAACCAATTTATAATTAGAATATATAAAATCTAAAAATGTATAAGAAATCATGTACCGTTGATGTTTACCTTTAATATTGTGTCATTAACGACATATACAAACATTAAAGCAATTGCTTGTTGACATATAAATGACAATTTAATCTCAGTCAACTTATTTCGGGGAGAAATAAGCACTCACGTTTTAATATTGTCAATATTAACTGGTTGACTTTTTAAATCCAAATAGAGACAAGGCCTATGTTAGCCATACAATCGGAGTTTTAAATACGTTTTTAAATTACGACTAGAACAGCTGTAAGAGACCAAAACCACGCCTCGAACGGGACCATGACCACAGAATACTGGCTAGTACGCTTTATGCCTCCGCCGTTTCGACTGATGCGTGATCGCGTGACTGCGTTGCAAAAGAATTTTATTATCTAAACTAGTAAACCGCCCCGGTTCGATCAGTTTGAGAGAGTGTATGTTACTCACTGATATAACAGCTTTGTAGTGGTGAAAAACATTGTGAAATCTATTCAATATTTTTTTAAACCAGAACAAACAAATGGAATCTTTTCTCTTTATAATTTTAGTATAGATAAATTTAGCTTAAAATAAACATTTCACTCGAGTGGAAATAAATTTTTGCGTTAGTTAATATTTCCGATGTGGAGAGGGCGCGTGGAAGTCATGAGACTCTGCATCACAGTCCGGTCATGTGCTCATTCCGCCAACGAGCTTGTTGTGTTCGCGTGAACTAATATTAGAATTTTTAGCTCTCTGGATATTCGCCAGCTCTTAAACATTCACGAGCTTGCTCAAACTGTCATGAAACTTTTATTATTGTTATATACGTTATGTTATAACCATAAGATAACGATAACAAGAGCTATAGCACCTCTTTTGACAGTTTAAATCATGAAAGTACATCAAAACCCTTAACGTCACCGAGCTTACTAACCCCTTGGAGTCTCAGGGCTCCGAGACCTTGGCTAAAGCTGTCCCTCTTCCGAAATAAGAGTCAACCCTATGCATGTTGTGATATTACAAAATAATTAAATATATTTTTATTAATCTTTGATCACCCAGGTCAAGTGGCTCAGAAGATTTAAATTTCTGGCGATTAAAGTGGAATAGAAGTAAAAACTACCTCCATCGGTTGTTTTCGAATTAAGCGAAACCCTTAAGGTCTCTTCGGATGAGTTGATATTATCATTCACCTGTCTTTTTCCGTTAAGTGGGGTCAGAATAACACGTTTTTTCTTCAACGCCTTTTACCAACCGTATTTTCAATAGTCCCTCCTTTCTTACTTATCTTGAATGAACATAACAAGATAAGCGATTTTTTAAATATTTTTCTTTGTATAATTTTTCACAGGCCAGAATCAGCGGATACGTCCGAATTCCGCGTGGAGTGCGGCGACGTGATCCTTGTAGCGACGGACGGCGTGTTCGACAATGTGCCGGAGCCGGTGCTACTGGCTGAGATGAAACGCGCGCAGGCGGCCCAGGGAGCTGTAGGGGGCGAGGGCGAGGCGCAGCGGCTGCAGGCCGTCGCCAACTCCATCGCGTGGATGGCCCGCAACCTGTCCTTTGACGGCTGCTACATGTCGCCCTTCGCTAAGAGCGCACGACAGAATGGAATAGACGCTATCGGTAAGCAGTTTAACACTTTTTTCATCTTTTACCATCCTTTTAACGTTCACTTGTAAAGCCATATAAAACAATGTTCACAGTTTATGTTTTACATGTTTATGAAATTTAAATATGGCTTCTCTTAGTTTTGAAAAATTTCTCGGTGAAAAGTATTTGGATATTTTATTTCTTCCTTTTCCGGTTAAGAGACTTGACTGTAGAAGTAAAATATTTTTAGTAGATAATATTTGTATTACTAAAAGTGTAATACTCTTTGATATTTGCGAGTAATGTTTGAACGAAAGAAAACTTCGGCAAATTCGATGTGCCACTTAAAATATTTTACACAATTGCCTATTACTCTGAAAGGATTGCATAGCCTTGTGCTGTTTGTTTTTTTTTTCTGATTTTTAAGTAAAAAATCAGGTAATTTGAAATCTGTCTAAGGTGACAGATTTAATCCTATCACATTTAGAAAGATCTGTCTAATATCTATACCAGCTAAGTTAAAAACAAGATATATATATATATATATATATATATAATTCTAGTTAATTAATATGATTACGTAAGAAGGCAACAAAACTTAAGGTTTTTTGATTTCAAGATTTGGTTTGTCCATTTCAACGTTCGATTATAATTTATCTAGTTTTTAATTTGAATGGTCTATTCAGTTGGTTAGGTCAAACAATTTAGCAATTGCTTTTCCTCCAACCAATTGGCCAATTTTGCAATATAACTTTTTTCGCTGTCTGATTGACAACAATCTGCAGCCTTGAAGTGTGAGTTTTTAGCATATTTACTGGGTTTTAAAGCCACATTTCTATTGCCAAGTGTTTTTTACCCTAAACATTTCAGGTTGATTTTTATCTCACACTATTATTTTTGTTTTACACCACAGTAAAATATTTAACAGGACAAACAAAGATCTGTGCAAAATTTGTGTATAAAGAAATAAATTAGGACCTCCAGAATTCCTAGCGCAGTAAGCAGCAATAATGAAATCAGATAATTTAACCTATACTTCATGGACAATGGACACTACATTATTGTACGATGCGCAAACATTCGAAAGTGTGAATATTACTTGAATAATGTTATAAATTATAATAATTATTGCTTTAAATTTATGTTTTTAAATCTCGCAACTCATTTAAATATTACAGCTATTCTATTATTGTTGCATTATTCAGTTTACTAAAACATCTTACGATATTGTCTTCTCTACCCAATAACTTTATGATTAGAAAGAGAAGACAATATCTATCTATACTAATATTATTTTTCCGTTTGTTCCGTATGGACTCAAAATCTACTAAATAGATTTAAAAAAAAATTCACAAATAGAAAGCTGTTCAGCATCTCATCAGCAAGTTACCCAGGTCATATTTTATTTTAATTAAATATATTACATATTGTATAATTTATTAGGTTTTTAGTCTAAAAAAAAAATTGAACACCAAGCAGTCATACTTGCAGTCGAATAAATATTTTATTGTGGGTTATCCAGCTACATTACATTATTAGGGGGTTGTTTATTGTTACTATTTGTCTTTTGCTAACTTCTTAAGAAAGAAACATGGTACAAATACATTAACATTTTTAAGTTATGGGATTTTTGTTACTGAGTTGTCTGCCACTGACACTAAAACCTCTTGATCGGCCATTTGTTCCTTCATCCTGGTGTATTTGAAGTAAAAATACTTTTAAAAATATTCACAGTACAAATCCGGATATTTAAATCATTCACTTTTAATTATTTATTTATATTTAGTAATGAGTGAGTGTGCACATACTGCTACTGAATTGTATTAGAAAGGTTTTTTTTTGGTTAATATTATTTTTCATATCTCCGGTTAGCTTATTTATTAATGTTGTAATTATATATTTAGATATGCGTTAACCATATAAATTGACATAACCCGGAATGGACAGGTTTTTTGTTATGCTCCTAGTTGTAAGTTGAAAATTAATTGGACATTATCTAGGACGTGTATTTGTGTAGGCAGCTCATCTGAATGTGAAAATACTTCTGGCATTTCTTAAATCAATCATACTTAATTATTGTTTTAGTCACAACAGTTCAGATAGACATAGACGAAAATTAGTCCATCCACTAGTTGTTGTTGTTTGCAAGTCGCATGTGCCCGCATGTGCTGATAAAATCTGCAAAGGTTATAGAATGCAATCTCAAGCAACCTCTGCCTTGAATACACTGATAAACTCTCATTAGTACTTACGTACCTACTATAATGTATCCAAAACCATATCAAAGAGACTTAGGCTATTTTCCTTGCTTAAAATAGAATTGTAGCTTCCAATTCACTAATCAGATATTTTCTTGATCTCTAAGTTTTTTGTCGATTCGAATTATAACACGCCTGAATTAAGTCTAAAGTGCAAGTATTTACTCAAAGTTTGACTACTTTTTTTTGGTATTTTATTTTATACAAAATAATTTTCTTGTTCACAGGAGGTAAACCTGACGACATAACGGTGCTACTCGCTATTGTAGCGCTATGAAGTTGTCCTGACGTGCCACGAAGGTCCACGGTCGTGTACGGACAAGATTGCTTACGAAGAATTAGTAAAATTTATTAAACGACACCAAAAAATTGCATATTTGGTTACTCAACGATAAAATAGTTGTAATTTGTAGGATGTTATACAATCACGGTATTGATGTTAATTCGATAGGTTGTCGCGATCTTATGCTGATGGCAAACGTGCTCTTATTAGTGACAGCCTAAATACTAGTCGCTTGTGTGAACTCGGAGTTTTGTCAAGTATATTGATGTCATTTATTTTGTCACTTTACCATTTTATTTGTAGGTTACCTTTAACAAACAAATTAGATTAATTTCAAATCCCTTTTTTTAATACACATGTTATTTATTTGTTCGTTAATAATATAATGCTACATCGAAACGAAAGAACAAACATAATTTACATGTAAATGATAATGGTTCGAATATTCCATACTACAAATTAATTTTCATTTTATGTTAAAAACTCGTAACAACTGTATTGTACCCTTGTAATATTAGATAGTACAATTTTTATAATAAAAGTGTTACTTTTACAAGATTTAAAATGGTTTAGAATTATAAATCTACGTGAAATATCAAATTCCATTTAGAACCAATTTTTATAAACTAATTAATATAACGGCCCCCCGCGCCCCCGCCCTGTCGAGTCGCTCGTTGCGGGCTGTGGCACGCAGTGCGCGGCGTGACGCGACCGCGAATCAAGCACATTAATTCACTCACACTCGCCCTTATGAAGGACCCCCGACGGGTCTGTAACTAGTCGGTACATACACCGCGTGAGTTAAGCCATTTTTTTAATTAGTTTATTAAAAATGTCCCACGAAAGTTTTAATAATTTTGAACCAATTTTTTTCTTACTTATTTAGATGTTTTAAATTGCAAAAGTATCATTGTAGTGTAATAAATTTTGTTTTAAATTTTTTTCCGTATTCATTATTTAAGATCGTTCGGCAGTCGTTTATTTTTTATATTTCAATGTCGCCGTTGTAACGTACAATCGAGATATAGTAACCATCCAAGGTAGTCTGATAGATATTATTGTATGTGTGGTCCTATTCAGTAACATACAACATATTTTAGAAGTAAATTCCATAATATAACAGCTATGTCGTTGTGTTTATTACAAAAAGCGTTCAATACACACACGTGTTTTTGAAATAGACAAACGAATAAAATATATTTGAAATTACCTTTAGCTTACAAAAAGTTTATAGAAATTGATAAAAATCAGATGTAAAATAAAGATCTTAGTTTTTCTGTATTTAAAAAAAACTATCTAACAAGTTTCATTTGTACATTCATTTTTACAAATCGAGCTCGAACGTTTGCCTATCAAATTGACATCGATAATTTAATTTGTAAAAGTACCACTTTGAAGTAAAAACCCTTTGTATCTAACGTTGGCTGACGTGGAATATAAAAGGAATGTTTTACTTTTAGCATTGGTTTTTTTAATGTGATAGTAGATAGGATGGAGTAGGTAATTATCATCAGTTTTCACTTTATGGCTGTAACGAATAATCAGGATGGCTGATATATTTGAGATCTTATTGTTTATACAGGCTGTGGTGTTTGCGACATGAATGTATTGGTGTAAGACTGAACTAGTTTTATTGTTTTCGTTAAAAAAATAAAAACTTTAAATTTGTGATGTTACTTTTCGAATCAATTCAGAATTTTATAATTTATTTTTGTAACTTGATCCTATTTATTTTGACTCATACAAATTCATTTGTTTGCCTATATATTGTCATATTCAATTACTTAGTTTTAAAAAAATGTCTATTTCACGACTCATTGTCATAATTATTGTAAATCATGATAGTTCTTCATTTTTAAAGCGTATTGAATCTGTTTCGTATACGAATTTTACATTATCGAGTATTAATTTTTCTTTTGCCTTCTTTCTTAAAATATATACTTTGAGCACTTCGAGAGTAGCGCCAGCTACAACATTGTGTTTATGAATATTTTTCTTTTTGTCCATGTACATCTTAGGACTAAGCATTTGTTAGGTTCATGTACCTTACATTAAATTTATAGAAATCTGTTAAATTCAGAGGTCTCAGAACAGCATCCAATTGTCGCTGTTTTTTTAACATTAGAATATAATATAATCATGTAGTTGCAGCATGCACAAAGCCCATTTCGATCTTTTTTTTCTTACAAAGGCTACAGACTCCTCAGCTGTCGATTTGTAATTATATTTATTATTAAACTCATTCGTCTTAATTTATTTTTATGGGACTGTGAAACTATTTTCGTTTGTGTAATATGAAATTGTGAGTGACATTACTAAGTGATATTTGCATCGAAACTACTTACTGCAGAGGTTGCTTTGAGCTTAAGAAGCGTCTTCACAGTAACGCTCCAATTTTTTTTTTGTAGATTGTGTAAAAAGTTGCAAATAAAAATTATGAATGAAGTTTGATTTTTATTTCATACTAGCTGAACCCGACATGCCATATAAAGTAAAATCAAAACATTAAAGCAAATTGCAAAAAGTTTTTTGAACTCGAAATAATTTTATGTAGAGTTTTTTCAACGGACCGATCGACGACGTTGGTAAGATACGATACTTGCTTTTCACATTTTCTGGTCGTGGGTTCGATTCCCACCCGGCACAAACATTTGTGTGCGTATACCTGTCTGTTCGTTATGTCTGGATGTAAAGGCCACCGGGGGAAGGACAGCAGAATCCTTTTCTTAGTACGGTGGAACATACTGCGTTCGCCAACCCGCCTGCCTTGCAAGCCAGGCAATTATGGCACATTTCCTCCCAATGATACGATCAATGGGGGAGGCCTATGTTCAGCAGTGGACGACCATAGGCTGAGATGTTTTAATAAGGGGAGAAGGGACTACGTCCAAGAAACTTATGGGAGTATTAAATAAAACATCAATATAGCACTGATAAGAGATTTACGTTAGTTATGAAAATACTAGCTCTTAAATATTTTTAAATGCTAACATGTGATACAGGGTGGCCCATAAGTCCTTTGAAAAGTAAAATTTGAATAAAACGAACAGGGCGCGCGTGAGCGGTGCAGGGGAAGCGGGGGGAGTAACTTCGGTTTCTGGGAATTTAGTCGCGATGGAGCGTTTTACCGGAGCGGACCGTGCGTTTTGTGTGCGCGAGTTTTATAAAAACGACAATTCGGCAACCGTTGCGCGGCGTAAATTTCGAGAACACAAAG
>DWLR01000373.1:0-26890 GCA_018246295.1 Papilio alexanor hazarajatica
GCAAGACTAACATCAGCAACAATCGCAAGACTAACACCAGCAACAAGCGTAAGGCTAACATCAGCAACAATCGCAAGACTAACATCAGCAACAATCGCAAGCCAATAAAATTTTAATAATTCTAATAAACCAATATTCTATATCCGGGTAAAAAGCGTGCAATATTGAGTCACCACAAGCAGCAGGAGAAACGTGGCGTGTATAATATATATTGGATAATACGAATTGGATATAAAAATTATGATATTACATGGTTCAAAAATTACATGGTAATGCGCACTATACGCGGGAAGCTACGACAGAAAATAAAATTGATACCGCCGCGCCGCGGATGAGCCGAGAAAAAGAATTTCGAAATAAATGACTTTTTAAATTTCATCGTTACACACAGTTTCTCTATCAAATGTCGAGGCTCGCTCCAAGTAACTGGATTTGTGGACGGGCATTTATTGTGTGCGACATACGAGACCGCGGGTTTTATATCGTCGACATTTATAAATAAGAAATAAATGCTGAGGACATTTCTAAATTGTATCCTTGTCATGTATTGCCAATCAGTTCGAATGTCTCTCCATTTGTGTCGAAAGAAAAAACACCATCAAAGTTTATATTTAAATAAATATATTTTTTGTATTTCATAATTGTTAGTTTTGCGGGTATTTACTTATCATCTTATTTTTTTATCTGACTCCAAAAATTTATTTCGTAACACATTCAAGATTTTATTTATATTGGAATACTGGCAACAGTTTTTTACGATTTTATTATTCTTGTAATTATGATACAAGATCCTGAAACCTAAAATATGAGAATAATACTGACATAGTTCCAACATGTTATCTCTATTAAATATTAAGGCAATAGTGCAATGTGTTAATATGAAAGTAATAAAACTTTGCTTTTAAATTATATATCAAAACTTCAAATTTGGAAGTTTGCATTAAGCTAAGAAAACTAACTCGAACATGCCCAATTCGTGCTTGTGCACAAAATGCTTGCATTAAACAAACTATCTATCTAAATGCTGATATACGAGTATACCCGACCCACATTTATACTAAAGAAAGTTAATAGAATCAACAACGTTGCCAAAATCGCGGTCAAGAAAAGAATGTATTGAGGTTTGCCTTGACTTTGGAAATTGTTTTATTTAAACAAACTGAAAGTTTTACAAAAGAAACGCCAATTTCCTAATTCCTACCTGGTCATAGTTACCAGGTCGCAGGTAGAATTGAGAAAAATTCGACCGTCTGTCAGAATCCATTATTCGGCTAATTTTGTAAACTTTTTACTGACTTTAAGAACGTTAGTATATTATTTACATAGTTTCTAGTAAACTATGTAAATAATATACTAACTGTTATCCCAAACAATACATAAAGAGTATGTATGTGCGCGTATGTGTATGGTAAAAGTTGTTTAAGTTTAAAAGCAGTTTGTGTAAGAACCTTTGAACCAGGCTTTGTCTTTGTTAAAAAAACGTTAATTTAATTTAAATAAACACTTAAATAATTAAAATAATATAATAAATAAAGAGTAATAATAATAGGAATAATAATAGAAATAATATAGGAATAATATAAAAAATAAATAAATAACATTACAAAAAAGTAAAGATTTTATCTTATTATCTATCAACTCGAATGCATAAATATTAAAAGTTTTTCCAGGCTTATATTGTCATATATGTAAGTAAAGATCAAAGATCAATGCGTACATGCATCCAGGAAACTTTACAGGGTCTACTTTCTACTTAAAACTTTAGCTGCAACTTTATCCTGTGTCAGCTTTGCAAGAACAGTTAGTGTAATACTATGATTTCAAAGTCTTTGAAATTGTTACCTTATCTTTGATAACTTTGTCTTGCGACTTACATTTTATCAGACAGATACATATATGATTATATCTCAACTAAAAAATCGGTTACAAGGACAACGAAAAACAAAAGATATATAAATGTTTCTTTTAAATTTCATATATTTTGACACTTCCATGATATTGATACAGAGGAAGAGAGAGAGAGAGAGAGCGAAAAATATGAGCTTATTCAAATTACAAAGACCGCTATATCTATTGGCTTTATCGCTATATATTCTGATAATCTTAAAACCTTAATTAAGATCCTCAAATAGCAGGAGGTTTAATAATATAGTTGTATATTAAAAGGAAATTTAATAAAGTAGATGCTCGTTGAATAGAATGTAGTGCTAGTGTAAACGCTAAGTCCATAAACAAATTGGCGCTCGTACATCTCATTAATGTCACTCATACCCCAAGCGACGTGCTTCGTCTACCAGAAAGCCCTGTCCTTACCGTGAGGTGCAAACTTTACATTATGTACAAATTTTTATTTGAAGACATGATACATTTTGCATGTATTTCCTTCACGTTAAAATTAAAACATGGATATTATAACCTCAAAAGTACGAAATTAATAAAATGAAACATAAATATATCATAACCTCAAAAGTACAGGATTCGTTAAAGGTACTATTTGTTTATTTTAGATACGAAATTACGAGTAGCAATTCATGTGTACGAATTAATACTGGCTTTTTCTATACATTTAGCAAAATTCAATTTAGATTAGTGTAGTAAAATGTAACAAATAAATAATTCAAATATGTGACACTGAAGAAAATTAATTAATAAATAACCGGACTAAAACTACAAGCTATCGTTAAATAACTAATGGAAGGAATATACTAATTTAAGTAACGCCATATATGTTTTTAAGGTGCTTTTGAACATTTTCTTTTCTAAAAGAAAAGCGAGACGTAATTTTATAATTCATTCATGGATGGAAGAGAACTGATAGTTAACAGATAGTTATCTGTACACGTAATTGAGCATTCTGCAAATAAATCGAAACGCCGCGTGAAAAAAATACGTATGAAACGTAATCCGCTTGAACACCGCTTTATTTATGAACAAAAATCGCGGGAACTTTTTCGAGAATTTATTAAGTGCCCTACGGGTATTACGCGGCGTTGTGAAAAAAAAAAATTGAAAACGAATAACTTCGAAGGTAAATTATCGCCCCTTTATTCCGTTATGGAGCTATCAATCACTTACCTAATTGTGTTATTTATTTACCCACAAGCAGAAACAGCATTGTCATCAATTTATATAATTTCACTTAGCGATTTCTCCATTCTCATTTCACTTACTATCAACTTTCTCTTTAATGTTATTGCCGTCGCGGTTGTTGTGTAAAACAAAATTCTCTCTCTCTCAACTCTAACTTTATTTTCTGTTGCCGACAGGTTTAAATATATAATTTAGTTGTACTAGACCATAAAACTAAACCGCGTAGAGTAGAAGACTTTATTTCACTTATAAACGGATGAAACCTGAAATAAAACTTCGAAATGACGACAGTAAACCCTTTTAAATCTTGTTTTATAACGCTTATGACTAAATTTGTTAGCATTCGTAGCTTGTTGAATTAGTAAACGATTGTTAAATTTGTAACATCTAATATAATAATAATTTTAGTGTTAGTTAAATGCTATAATAAATCGGTAATAAGATAAGAGGATTCTGTACATGAGAGAAAAAATAATTGTAATTATGGCAGCGGAATAGATAATTAAATTTTTATCTTTCGTCTTAATACCTAATATATTTAAATATATGTTAAGCAGACGCGAATAATTTTTAAAATAAATTCAAAATTTATTAATAGCTTTTAAGTATTTTAATTTTATTTGTGTCATAGTTTAATCATTTTACTTACTGTTTCTTTGCTGCTGTTTCATTCTGTTCTGTTCTGTGTTGCTATAGGTATTGTATCTCCATAATTTCTTTAAAGTCGGCAAAAATGTGAAGCCATGTTTAGGAAACAATTTATTTACATTTGAATGTGTAAGCAGATGAAATGACCTATATATTTGATTTATAAAACATTAATCAAGTTACGTTCATTTCACGTCACAACTCATTTTTATTTGTCCAGGACCCGTATTTCATTGGTAATTAATAAAAAGCCTTAATTTGCTACTAAACAGTGTATTTTTTACAAGAGCAAGGGTTCACCCGAGTGACTGCTACCCATAGATATCTGCATATGCAACTCGCAAATGCTTGTTCATTTGCGAGTTGTATATTATACGTTGCTTACCATTAATAAACAATAACACTGTATGTCAAATGGACTCCGAAAGTTTTTAACGTAGATATGTCGGTTGAAATTTATAATAAAATTGACTACTTTTAGTTTATTAGAAAAGAACGGATATTTGATATAGTACATATTGATCTCATTTCTTTAAGTCATCATAAAGCGTAAGTGAATGCTCAGATCCATTATGACCCAAAATGTCATTACGTTGTTATGCAAAGAATTAAAATATAAGCATTAATTATTGTATACGTCCAAATATTGCTTGCTAAATCTTATTAAATTTTGTGATCTTGAAGTGTTTTTTGTCTCAATACTAAGCAGTTTTGTTTCCAAGATATAAGTTGACTGAGCTTTTATACAAAATGTAAAATTTACTTTTTTTGCATGTGCAAACAACGATCGCGCTTTGTATATAAAAGAAAAAAATAAAAAATAAACAAACACAACTCTTATTGTTTGCTGCGATAACCTCATCATACAATACGGTATCGCTTTCAAGAAACAATTTTCTTTGAAACGTTCTCAAACGAAAATTAAGTTATATCGCTTCTCCTCCAAAACAAATAATCACAAAAGCCTAACGACAAAATTTTCACAGCGTTTCATCAAAAATATTACATTACGAAATTATATTCCCGTGGCGAATGTACTACATTTAAAATATAAAATACTTTGTTAAGTGTTCCTAGCTGGAATAAAAAATAAAACGTTACACTAGATGACTCTTTGAATAAGACTGTAACTATTGTTTTTTTTATATTTACAGTTAAAATATTTGTGTTTTATGTTCAAGCACATTTCTTAAACAACAGTAACTATGCAATATACGAGTATTTAATTTTATGTCATAATTTTAAAACCAATAATTAAACACTTTTTAGAAGATCTTTTCCTTTTGATATGTGGTACGCCAGTGATAGTAGAGATCTTGGAGAAGGACGGCAAATCCTTTCGATACATCACGTTCGATTTATGTTCAAGAGAGTAGTTTTTCTTGACCACAGCATTGTACTCTTTTTAAAATGCGATAGCTTCATTGATGGGTATGGTACACACCACTAAAGGATGAGGATGTTCTATAAGTATAATTTAGCTCTTCGAGTCCCTTACCATAAATAACAGAATATTTTAACGATCATATATATATATAATATGTTATTTATCATTCTAATCAGTAACGCGAAAGCGACTACAAAGATCTAGAAACTTGATAGCTACTTTGCTTTTATCTAATATGATTAAGATTAACTTGGACTAAGGCAATCACAGATCAAATCATTTCGTATTTCTTATATGTAGTTTTACTATTTTACCATTAGTTTAACTTTTTGACAGAAGAATTCAAATTATGCTTCCCGTTCTTTGGCGTTTGAACATTCTAGTGCTACTATAAATTAATTCTGGTCCGATAAAAACTGTATAAATTAAAGATAAAACTAATTGGCCTCCTGGCCACCATGTATTTGAAATCTATAACTAAGCAATTTAAATATTTTAATATGCCAACACTTTGGTTTAAACCTAGTTTAGAATTGGCACAGAGTTTACTTTTATGTAGGTTCAGTCCATGGTGATGTCGAAATTATTTTGTGATGACAAATAATCACTACTCTCTTTTTTAAGTGGGGTTTGTTTTATAATATAAACTGTCAAAGCGTTTCCGAACACTGATTGTCTCGCTACGATCGCGCAGCCTGAAAGATACGATGAAGAATAAACTTGATATCGTTCCGGCCTCGGGCGACGAAAGGAATTTCTATATAAATGACTTTTAAAATTTGATCGTTGCACACAGTTTCTCTATCGAATGTCAAGGCTTGCTCAACGTAAATGGATTTAGAGAAGGGCATCCAATGCGAACGGCGATTTTTATGCTTTTACATGTCAAATAAAACACAAAGCAAAAGCTCATTTCTTCTTGAAAATGTTTTGTCTTTGTGCTTTGGCAATTCGAATGCTTCTATGAATTTGTTAAATTGAATGATACTGGTACACTTTTGATGGCTTTATTTTTATTTTGAAAATGTCATGTTTCTTACATTTCGTATTAAATTTTAGTAATTTTAGTAATTAGTACATTTAGTAGTAAATTGATGTACTGGTTCACACTTTTTTCTCCCTTTATTCGCAATACTCTTCGGTCACGTGTATTTTTTCTATATTGATGACTGAAGATATGTATGTCTATAATGACTAAGCTGGAGAAAAATCACATATGGTATACGAAGAGTATTATTTTCAAAAACTAAACACGTCTAACTTACTTATAAGAAAAGTGAACAGGTGGAAATAAGCGTAATTTAAAAGATCTCGTTTCTTACGAGCCAACACGTTGATGTAGCAATTCGTGGCTGCTTGTAAATTATAAAGTAACAAGCTCGAATTACAGAAGCTGGCGTGCTCGGAACCGGAAGGAACTTTCAAACACACGTTGCCTTACTTACATTCAAACCTTAAATGAATCGCTGTACAAATTACGCAACAAGTGGAAAGGGTTTGCGCTTATTGAGCGTGGCACAGCGACTCCAGATATTTAAGACGTGAACTGCTTTCCGGTTTCCAATAAGCTTAACGTAGAAAATATGTACCGGACTGCTGTGGAAGTTCTAATTTCTGATGTTTTTATTTTTAATTTGATTTAATCTAATTTTTGTAAATTAATTTTAAATTGGATTTAATTTTTGTGTTTTACCGCCATTCGCTTTATAATTACTTTGTTTAATAGATATCACAACTAGCTGCGTCCCGCGGTTTCACCCACCGCGCCCTTCGTCGTGTAATACCCTAAGGAGGTGCCTTAGGGTATTACAGCTGTCAAATGCATAAATAATTATTAAAATCCCATTGAAATTTTACAGCTTTGTTATATTATAAATAATCATAATAATAAAAAAAAATCAATCACAACAAGAGCTCAGTACAATCGAAAAGTGATTTCATCGAATTCTAAATAAAAACATTCAGATTGTTATTTTCATATATAATAAAAAGAAAATGTAACTAGGTTTTAAATCGAATCGAATCCAACGTGAGGCGCAACAACAATGTATAAAATACAGAGATGTCCCCGATCAGATTACAAATGTGCATCACGATAGGATTCTAAAACAAGAATTTCACACGACGCGCCGTCCTGCGCCGGAGATCATGACCCCTCTGTTAGGATTATGTATGTGTCCCGAATATCAATTAGTTGACACTTTGAGTTGACGTGACGCATTTATCGCTTATATGAGTTTTAAGTGGAGCAAACCTTACGTTTAAGGGAAATGTTTTGTGAAATAATGTTTTAATTTATTTTTTGATGTAACTGTTATTTTTGTTCTGTTTCGAGCGACCTCGTGATTTTGCTAAAATAACACGTCACAATCACCGATCGTGTCATTACTTTTTTTGGTGTTTATGTATATGAAACTATGTTTTTTTTTTCTAAAACTAATTCTCTGACAAATATCGTCTCGGACTCTACAAAATCAATTATTTGTAATGCAATGTTTTGTTACTTATACAGTAGCCCAGTACACTTATTTAAGTGTATGACGCACGTACATCTTAATCTGATAAGGAAATCGAGTTCGATCGGTAATCGAGCGACTGGGTTGCCTATTGTTCAATAGACTATATGACGGATAAACGATGGGTTGTCGAACATAAGTGAAATCAAATATTTTTTTGTAAACATGTATAAAATACAGGCAAATAATAGTGAAAAAAAAAAACACTTTATGACCTATGTTTTTTACACCTACCAAAAATGTGAGTAATCACAAACCAGAGATTTTAGGAATCAAAAATCAATAGGAAGAATAATAATTAAAAGAAAAGTAGTGAAAGTGGTTGTATAGCCTGCTTCACCGCTTTTTATTACCGCACAGTATTTAGGTATAGGCCTACGAACCGCCACCGCACCGCCTCTTTCCCAAATAAGTCAAAAACTAAATATACGGATAAAACAACTATATCTTTGAAATATAAATGTGTGTGCCGCACTTAATCTGTTTACATCGATAGCAAATGAAAATTCTATAATAACTGGAAGGAAACTGACATCAAGTTTTCGATCTCTGCAATTATAATTTCATTTCTATATCTACTATTTGCTAGAACATTTTAAAATTATTGGAAACTCGGTATAGGTTTTGCCGCAACGACGTGTTCGCGTACTCGCGTCGTTTATTAAAAAAAATGTACACAAAAATGTTCAATAACAAACGTCCGTAAATTGACACGATATGGTGTGTGTTGGATAGTGTGTATGTATCCGAATGCTTACACCACGTCCGGTTACAAGTGAAAATGGGTGAAATGTTTTTCAAATTTTCAGTGTGTTCCGTTCGAGTTATGGTAGTAGGGACTGGCCGCGCGGACGAGTAGCGTCGTCAATAATTCATGCGGCAGGCACGTCGTGGCCGCCAGCCGTTCCTAATTGATTCCTGATGCGGTCCGTGAGCTGATCGCATCACTGCCTCCTTGTGCTGGCCCTTCGAGGACTCGTGCGCTCCATTACGCGCCTACGGAGTCGCGTGCGTTGAGGAAAAATTAGTGAAGGATGTACATATTATCCGATTATTATTTACGTTTGCATCGTTGCATCCAATTTCAGCTTTTGCGCTTGAGAGAAGAAGAAATATGCTATTTACGGTGTATGTTTCAATGGTTACGCCACAAGCTTTCATTGAAATCAACATAAAATGTATATACTATTTATAAAAAAAAAACATGCGCTTGTTTTCGTGTCACGGAGATAGACTCACAGCCCAACACATAATTAAAACACATACCTCTATTGTCTCTGGTACTCTGTTAGTAATCAATTTTCCTGTTTCAAATAGTTTTGATAAAATATTTACCTTCGTATTAATTTGTTTTAGAAACATCTAAGGGTCTAATTACTTAGAAAAAAATATAATTTCAAAACTGACAGGTCAATATAAGTTGACTAACGGTTATACATTAAGTCTCTTATCAAATCCGTTATATCTAAAACTAATTTAATTGCGTGACGAATTAGCAACAGAAAGATGTTTATCGTTACAGGTCGCTAACAATGTACGTAACACGATATATAATTATTTATATGTATTTAGAATTGTAAGTTTATCACGCCATATTTGCCTGTTATCAAATTAAAAACATCACGCGAAAACTGTTAAATAATATTCGTTATTGTTGCCAGCGTATACGTTGGGCAACAACGCTATATAGTGAATAAATCTACTTAAAAATGTCAAATTAATTTATCGTCAACCGCGACTTTTAACGCCGATTGTGAAATTTAAAATGTTAATTACGATCCCAGTTTAACCTTTCCTGACAACGTCGCGACGTAATAATTAGCTACGAACAGCTAAGGTCAACCTCGAAATTTCCCTTTCGAGTTTCACCTTATTCTTTATACAATTATCGTGCCCAAGGGACGTTTCCGAGTCGGCTCGCGGGCCGTTACTATTCCATAATTGAAATGATAATGGAGATCGGGACGTTTGAATCTGTCATGTAGATAGAGAGAGAGAGAGAGAGAGAGAGAGAGAGAGAGGGTGAGAGAGGATTACAGCGGGATTCATTTTGTTTACAGGCCGTGACCTTGCTAGGAGACTTCATACGTATAAGATTCTAGTAGATTAAGACGTCGTGATTGATTTTATAATGAGTTAGAAGATGTGTTTGTTTGCTTCACGATCGTAATTTGAGGCGCTTATCGACAGCAATATGTTATTTTTATTTTATTACGTAGTAAACCCTTTGTCCACCACCGAAGGATGGGCAGCAGCGTCCTTTTCTTAGTACGGTGGAACATACTGCGATCGCCACCAACCCGCCTGCCAAGCGTGGCGATTATAGCACTTTCCCCTCAATGATGCGATCAATGGGGGAGGCCTATGTCCAGCAGTGGACGATCATAGGCTGAGGTGGTGGAAATCCTTTGTCATTTGTCATGACATCTGCCATGCCTTTGTCATGACATCTGTCAGTCATGTTCAAGGTTAATTCTCCTGTAAGGTAATATTTAAAATACTGATATAGAAGTTCAGTATTTTCAAAACGTAAGGAGGACATAACAAAAAGTTATACCCAAATCCAAAATGTCACCCAGAATGCTGCGAGAATTACGAAATAAAAAAATACACGACAGTTTGCACACTTCGTTCAAAAGACAAGAAAATGGAACTTGAATGCCCAGAAATTTGACCAGTCGTTCAATGTATGCACTATGGCGTAGAAATATTCAAAGTCTTTCATTACTTTTTGTGATTTGAAACAGAGTAATTGAAAAACTTTTAAATTAAATTAATCCATATTCATGCTCTCAACGTGATTTCTCCAGCTGAAAACAAATTGTATCTCTTCATTTGTTTGTTATAGATACATTGTTATTGCGCACCGTATTTTATGATTCAATTACTAGTATTACAGTTCGATTTATGCAGGAGTACTAAATATAATTTCGCTTGCGGATTTCGGTAAATTTTGTTGCACAATATTCAAATTCCCATTTCCATTAGGTATTCATATTGATGCAATGAATGAGCGGCTAAATGGTCTGATTATGAGTGAGTGAAGCTTTTTATTAAAGCACTACATACACGGCGCAGATAAAATAATGACGAACTAAAATTATCCTCAATCGTTTTTCGATTTTAATAATTCGTTTAATATTTTAACTAACGTCATTCAAATAATTGAAGAGCCGATTTTATGATTACTTTAATATACATTACCAAATCAGTACTACATATTATAAAACAAAATCCCCCGCACCGTCTGTCTGTCTGTTCATCGTAAACTCAAAAACTGCTTAACAGATTTTGTGGTTGCGGTTTTCACCAAAATACAGAGTGATTCACGAGGAAGCTTCAGATATATAATTTGTTAATGTAATTTGTAAATTGGTTGAAATGTGACTACAATTGTTGAAAATGTGGGGAAAAATCAATCCACCTGGGAGCTTTCACGGAAAACTCTGCTGGTCTCCAAAAAGTCCGTGAAAATTAAAAATCGTACGCAATTTTTTCGAATGCATTATTAATCTTTATCCGAAAAATTATGTTAGTAAGCTAGAACTTAAAGTGTAAGTTATAATTTTCTGTTACATTATATCACTTTAACAAATAGTTTAGAAGATATATAAAAATAATTAAAACTACGCGCAACCGAAAAATAAACGAGCGTGGCTCGCGAGCCGGGCGCTCCCGTGTTCATAATATAAAACAAAGTCCCTTCTGTTTGTTTATTTTTATACAGTTCTCAATAATAAGCGGGGATTAACGAGGAAGGTTTATCATAATTTATTATCTAAGCTTATCTGTATGTAAATTGATTGAAAAATTATAACATGGATTCTTAAAAACCTATAAGCCGGTACGTGTTATGAGTAAAATGGGTAGAATTTGCCCTGTGTATGAGATGTCTGTACTAAGATAATGTCTGATAAATTAATAAAACACTTGAAACTGATATACATATACTGTAGTCTGATGCAGATACTCGTACTTTACACTAACTGATACTGATAGTGAGAACGTGCGGTACTCTTGACGACCGGCAACGGATTGACTACTCGATGTTTGTGTAAATGAATTGATGACCCGGCAATTGTAATTGTGCTTGCATATACCCTGCTATCCGTGCGAAGCCGGGGCGGGTCACTAGTTATTACATAATAGAGTACAAAGTCCCCGTACCGCGTCTGCTTGTTTGTCTAAAATGATAAACTTGAAAATACTGAACAGTTTCTTGTACGGTTTTGTGCAATAGTAGACGGAAAGGTGATGTAAATAATTAATTATGGTTTTATGTTATTTGGCTAAAATATGATGAGTTAACAAAGAGAACATTAGGATAGAAAAATACATCATGATGTATGTACCCACTATCTGTACAAAGCCAGAGCAGGTGGCTAGTATAAATAAATATATGTATGTATTTATGTAGAATATATGAGTATAACCATGTTCAAGACATATGAGTAGAACAAGGTTACAAAAAGTATGGCTTCCTATATTTAATACAAGCTCTCACAACAATATTGAAATAATGAACATAGTTTTGAATTTAATACATTGAAGTGACGTGAATACAATCAAATAACTTAAATGTTAGTAACAAGTTATAAAGTTACGACGGAGTTAATTATTATCAAAACCATAACATTTTAAAACTTAGAATTGAATTAGAACTCAACTTTGGTTTGAAAATTAACTCTGCAAACATCACAAGTGGCGACAAGTGTAACACGCGAGTTATGAATACTGGAAGTTGCTGTCGAGTTTGTGATCCCCAGTTTTGAGGTGAGCCGGGCGCGTGACATCGCATAGTAATCTATTCCACACGAAATGAGACAGACTAGTGACAAATATGAACCGGAGAGCAGACGAATATGAATGGAAATTAAGATTATTAATATTGACCTCTGTGTGTAGTGGCAGAACATATGTATGTTATTGCACAGTTCGCACCGCACAAATGCGAAAATACATACGTATTATTTAAGAGTTCGTTGTATGCTTAATTAGGTGTGGGACTTTTGGACATATTGAATCATTTTGGTAGTTATTACATTAGCATTTAGCATTTAGTTTTTTTTTTTGCAGATTATTGTAGTTTAACAAAAACAATGTTTTGATAGCTGATTTATTTTATTTTAAAAAGTAATTTCGCTACTTTTTTTTTTCATAAAATGGGAATAAAACAACATGTTAACAATCGCCGACCGCTTTTACCAAAGTCATTAGTCCCTTAATTTTACCATGGCAGGGAATCGAACCTAAAAGTCAAAACGTAATAGCTCCTCTGTACTGTAACGTTATTATTATTTCATTTTATTGATAATTTTAATTACTCAGTTTATGTAATACAATTGTTTATTGTTTTGTACATTGATACAAAATCGAAAATTGTACTGTTGCGATACAGTCTCAGTCGAATTCGAATTAAGACAAAAAGATTCCCCTCGCTTCTCTCAAAGTGCTTTTTGTATGCGAGCAAGTTTTGGTCTACGTACATAGTTACGACGCACAAACATCTTGGAAATTTTCGCGATTTATCACAGGGCTGTCTCGGGATGTTGAAAATTTATTAGCTGGTTTTTGTTGTGGACTGTCTTTGAGTTGGATTTCGTAAACGTAGAGCTCTAAAGTTTTATTTAAAAGGACCATTTGCAATATTAAGATAAGTCTACTGATTGCTAAGTCTACTAATTGGTATTGTTTTGGTTTTGTTTTATGATTTTTATTTAACTAAAACTGCTTAATGCTCGTGTTATATTATTTTTTTTAAATATTTCTGTTTTCATGTCCCAAAAAATGTTCACTTTTAGTTTATGTACAACCCTATCGAGGCTACGTCCAAGAAAATGAATATGCGAGGAGCTTTCCCGATAACTTATCTTCAATTCTTTGACTTATGTACCCGCGTAGGAAATCGCCTCGTGGTATATTGGTATTTGAGATTGAAGTTGACTATGAAATATTGCTTATTGGTAAAGTTTTATTGTACGTGTCACAGGTGTGACGAGGCCGGAAGATTTTACCTGCGAACTGTATGCTTATCGCTTGAGTAATAGGCTATTCGTACTCAGCCGTCCCACATATCAATTTATTACTATGTGTTAGGTTGTGTGTATTTGGTACATAAATAATAGATTTTATTTTATGAGTATTCAAATGAGACCGTCGCTCATGCGAACGGTTAGGACTATGTTTGCGATGAAAGAAAATATTACACGGACTTATAGAAAATAGAAATACCTTTATTATTTATTCAGAAATCCTTGTATTGATGTATTTCAATTTTATTACTATGTTCGGGAAAATTATATGAATAAATTTATGAGAGCATATAATTTATTTTGTTTGGTAATTTTTCGACTGTCTCAGATTACGAAATTCTCGAGGAGTTCTATTGCAATGAAGTTGGCTACAAAAATTCATTTGTGTTATAAAATATAAGAAATTCTTCACTAGCATATAATACAAACTTATTTCGATAAGGTGTTACACAGAATAGAGTCATGATATTTTCAATTTCACGAAACAATTATTCCGCCATGTCATCAATCGGATTCCCGCTTTGATTGCGCGGCAAATTCGTTTTGTTTGGACACAAAAATTGCAATATAAAGAGCTGCCACATCATTCCCTTTTGGTTTAACGTAGATTGCTTCCAAAATGTAATATTGTTTGCAATTCATTTTGAACGAGCGATTGGCCACTTTTAGTTCATTTTTTTATTCCTATATAGATTCTGTATTCATAGCAGTCGCAGGTGAATATAATTGAAAGTTGGCGAACATCGTAATTGTATTGAGGTAATTGAACAGAAAATCTAGTTCAGGAAATTGTAAAGAAAGTTGAGGAAGGTGCGAGGCAAGTGCCGAGGGCAAAATATAATATTGTAATACCTCGGATAGAACAATCGCGAGCTCACCTCGTTGGAACTTCTTCCCGCCAGCGACCGCGGGAACACTTATTTACGTTACACGTAAACTTTAGAATAACCAGTGCTTTATTTGAATCGTTATTCAGTTTTTCATTTAGATCTTTCCTACATAACGGCGCATACAAATTTGTGAAATTGCAATTTGCGAAATTTGTACTCCAGTTTAAGTTTGTATTCTTTTGTCAGGGAAGAGTTTACAAAATACTCATCTTGAAACGTAGGAGGCTCGAGCAAAGCTCTCTTTACGTAGCGAAGTAATCAGAACGCAGCCTCGAGCTAATCTTGATGTACTATTTCTAGACTCCGCTGTTTTCGTATTATTGTACTCTTCATGTTCCCATTATTACCTTCTCATGTAATACTCACATCTCGCGGTTGCGTTAAAAGTGTGAAACTAATTAATTGTAGTGGCTCGGTGAAATGAAATTAAGTATGATCTGGAGAAGTTGTAATTTTAAAATTGTCCGTGTTACTGTCGGGTTCTAAGTCCTAAATAAAATGCGAATGTTTAAAGAGGACAAAGTTAAGAGGACGGGGCGGGATTGAAGTTAAAAAGCAGTGCAATTCATGCAGCGCAGGTGACCAGCGGTTTATCAGGCGGGCGCAGGCGGTGGGCAGGCGACGGGCTGGGGCGGCCGGCACACGTCGCTATCGCGGGGTGGACCTCGCCGCCGCGTCGCGGATAATCGTGTCATTTATAAAGTTTAGCGGCACAAAGCTGCGAGAGTTTTTGATTGAAAACAAACTTAGAAGGGACAGCCTCATTTGAATACGTATTCTGCGAATAAAGTGTGGCTTCATGTTTTCCTTTAGGTGTTTTTTTTCCTTTGTTATGCAAAACAATGTTCCACCTTGCTTAGGTACTACAACACGCTTTATTTTTGAGTGAAAGACTCTTTTGAAGTTAAGCTTTCCCGTATAAATTATTTTATTTTTACTGCATTGTTCTAAAGAGTCAGCCTTTTGAAACTTTAATGGTGGCTATGACTCTTCCTTGCGGTGCGCAAGTTTAATGTGCACTAGAAAATTGCGGAGACGTGGCTGACTATTGTTACAAATATTAAATATTCGTTTATGAGAATAATTATTATTAGAAAAGACGTAACTTAATTAATTAAATTGTTGTACCTATTGAACTCAAATGTTATTCTTGTATTTATTTAAAAATATCATTTACAATACAATTTAAATACATCAAACGTGGCTTGCAGATGTACACTGATTTTCATCAGCCTCGTACGAAAGATGTAATGAGAAATTATATTTAATAAATTACCGTTTACTTAGAAGTAAATTACTTTTTATAAATCTATTATCATGTATCTATATATACATTATAAGTTAGTGATAAAATTTTGGTTAAAATTGTGTTCGGATATAAGAAAAAATAATATAGTACACCATTAGCACCATATTAATATGTGGTATTTTATAATTCTGTTAAAGAACAATAAGCACTCTTTCTGTTGGTAGATATCAAAGAGATTAAAATATATCAAGAGCGGGCATTGACACCTTATTCCTACAGATATTTTAAGCATATTATAGCGACAATATACAATCATCTATGAGCAAACAAATGCCGCATATGACACTAGACTGAACGACTTGTTACCTATGAGTAAGTAGTAGCAGATAACAATTTGGTGAGTATTGTAGCCTATAGACATGTTTGATGTCTCTGGTCGATATATTATACAAATCAATATATAAAATAAAATAATTTCAAAAGCCGCGCCTTTTTTTATTTTATTTTCTACTACTTTATTTATTTTCGAGCAGTATTGTTAATAAGCGATACTCCGTGGAGGTCGCAATGCTAATAATGGAAGTGCACTTGTGTTAAATGAGTCGACTCACAGCGCTAATCGGGGCCGGCTCTAACTGGTTAGCTGGTGAATGTGAAATACTTCTAATCAACATCACTGTGACATTTGACGAAGAGTGATAATTCGTTTACGCAATCGCTTAATGTCATCCGGTTGAATTTTAGTACGTTAAGTGAGATATATCGCTAACATTAGGCACAGCTAGGTCAACATTGGAACAACTGATCGTGTTCTACTTTAGCTTCTACAAATAAGTCAAAAAAGTAAGAAAACCTTCGCAGTTTATCGACGTATAAAAGCCGAATACATTAATTAATTCGTACAGATAATTATAGTAATCAGAGACCCAAAGATTTTAACAAATTTTTCAACTATATTTAATATTAAACATAATAATATATTATGAAATGACTATATAGGTCAAACTAAGATAAAAGGATTTTTAAAATATGTATATAAAAGTCATTTTGAAATATGTTTTTGGTTTAGTCTGTACTATGCCAGCGATCTATATAACTGTCAAGTTATTTCGAGCAGGTCGAATTTCGAGGCACACTTTAATTAGAGGCATCGTCAATGCAACCTGCTCAAAAGTTATTATAAAAATATTTTTTTTTTCCACCTTCATTTTATACCTTTTGCAGTTAATATCATAGCGTGCTGCTTGACATATTATTGGGTTTAAGATATGATACTAAACGTTTATGTATCTTGTTTTTTGCACATATAATTGCGTAATAAGAATCTTCCAATAAATTTACATTTTTAACATTACGAAATTATTTAATTTCCATTAATTTCATATTCAATATTGCGTCGTATAACTTATATGCAGCTACGCTTATGTTTTTGCTTCGCAGTTCTATAAATATTACGATAATTCGCTGAATTTCAGCACGACATGTTGCAATTAGTTACAGTTCAATACAAACTAGGAACATGTGCAGTCCAGACCGTTTATAGAACTTCCTCATTCCTGTCTGTTGCTTGCAATTTTTGTTTTTCCTATAATAGTATACAGATACTGGTCTTGCAGGTTAATCTGATGATATTGCTTTAGATAGTTTTGTAAAATATAACGGTCCTTTTTATGGCTTAATGCGCTTGAGGACATCTATAATTTGTTGTTTTTTTAAATAAAATATTTGATTAAAAGTCTTATATGATGGCTTATTTTGCAAGTGATATTTTTGTGAGGTTATCTACGAATGAGATGAGATGTTGATGAATGGCGATGACCACATTTTCATTGCTAGACGTACCACTTACAGAAATCCGTCGTTATGCTTATTTATACAAAAAAATATATATATGTTTGAAGGCAATCACGTAACCAATAGGCGTTCGAGCGAATACAAAAGGAACAAAAACGAAACGAAACTACTGCCACAATTGAAATTGGAATGGTCTGTTATTTTTACATTTTATCGAGCAATAAAATATGCCTTATATCCGCGTCAAGCCATGACAGCGGCGTGGAAGTGAATCCGTCGCCTCAACTTGCCTCGGATTTACGACGGCGTAAAAAGAGACAGAACCAATAATCCAAGTCTATTCTTACCAACAAGTTACTTACCGCGTTTTCCGACTAATATTTAATGAAGGGGCCGGCGTTCTACATTCGCTCCAACACAATTAGAAAAGATCAATATCAATCTTTTTATTTATTAAAACGTATTTCAGTCGCTACAAATGTCGGCCGGCTAATAATTACAAGAAACCATTAGTCAATAAATATGTAAGAGAACAATTTCTTTGTCGATTGTAACGAAAACATTGTTAAAACTTAATACAAATGAATGGCTTATGTACCCACATATTAACGTATTAATTATAAATATAACATAGTACCATTAAATAATAAAAGTTCCGAATTATGGTTATTTTTGTAATAGATGCAGAAATAATGAAATATAAAAACATTATTTCTTTTTTTATTCAGCCTTTTAATAATAGATGTAATATATACCTTCAAGCGTAGGTATTTTATTCTTCTTTTTTACATTTCATTTAAATGATCTTTTATGCCCATATAAATTATATTTTCAATCAACACCAGAAAAAACAAGTTATATTCTCTATACTCGTACATAGTCATGTTTAAAATAAATGTACTAATACATTTATTGGTGTAACACGAGAGAGTTGCGTAGCTACAAAATGACGAGCTATGTTCGCTTTGACGACGATGGCCGTAAAAGAAATCTCACGACAGACCACGATATAGGAAACAAAACTATTTGTGCCCATATCTTATAACGTTTACTATTGTAAGTATTGTTATTAATCCACGATTTATATGTACAACGTATTTAGAGAGTTAAAAGTAAGAACAAAATAAATGTTACTATAAATTTTTTTACCAACCAACTAAACATAACCTACAGCTCAACTAAGCTTAAGCTATAACTTATCTCTAGTGTGAAACTCCAAGTGTGAATTTTTGTACCTCAGTTATATAGAATGATGTTTCTAATTGAACCTAGTAATTTTTTCGTAATTGGGGAAAGTAATCCATTATTTTAATGTGAACTTCAATAATTTATTAAATATGTTTTGCATGTCCGATTAGGGTCAAATATCCACCGTTTTGTTTCACAATTTGTTGCCATTTTACGGGTAGCTGCATAATGCATCTCTAATAGAAGTCTTAGTCCCTATTGGCGAGAAATTCTAGCAATTGATTTTCTTGATGCCAATTTCTTAACACTAAGAGTTATTATAAGTAGCCTCCATATAGCCAAACATTAGATTTGAACTTCTATCGCCAACAACTGGACCGTTTGACGCTAGGCATTGACCAGAAACTGCCAAATTTGCCGACAAAAAGGCGTCGTGTTCTATCAAAACAACGCACGCCTATATGTGTCACGCCAGACTTGACACCAACAACTTACAATCTTTTTCTTGCATTTCAAAACTTCCTTAGTTAATAAAAAAAAAACTGGCATCGAGAGAAGACCATTTAAATCTATTAGTTGAGTTTTTAGATCATAGAGACGAAGACCTTCACGAAAAACCTATCATGATGCTACTTTTAAAATGGCAAAAAATTAAAGAACAAAGCCATACATATGTAGTTGATCAAAATCTGTAATCCGGTACGCGATAAGTAATGTTTTAAAGTTCACGTAAAAATAATGAATTCCTTGTCACCACCCTATTATTGAAATAGTTGCATGAGCTATGATATTTATTTTAAGTGATATTTTATAATAAACTATAGCTTAAGAGGTAACTAAATCATAGACAGAAGAGAAAATCCAATTAACGCTTGTACAATGGGTCACAAAACAATCTAAACTAAGAAAATTAATTTTCTGAGTCCAGAGAGGAGCTCTGTCTGTGCAAACTTAGACAATGGATTTATAGTTCATCGATTTTGGGCCATCGGAAGCCGACCATGACGATCTGACTTACCTAAGGAACGGCCACGTCGCAAACGCTTTAAGAAATTGTCAGAAATTCGCAGACACTTTCCTTTGTCCTTAAAATTTAGCGGGAATTTTAATAATATAACTTTGCTCTTTTAACAGAATTTCGAGACCTCTTTTCAACTACGGTATATAGTCGTGACAGCGTGATTGAAGTACATATATTTTGTGCTAAAATTACTAGACAAGCAAGTGAAGATGAATGACGCTTGTTATCTATGATATAGAACAGTTTCTCAATTTAAGAATTACCTCATTGGGAATTTTATACTACGCTAAAGCAAACTGATACAAACGAATATTGTCATTAGAACCAATTAATCACAAGTTTGTGTAAACCAATTTGTAAATTTATACATTGCTAAAGGTGATTATTAGAAAACTGTGTTAATTCTATATGGAAATGATGAAGTTACTTAAAAGCCTTCTATGAACTAACAGTGCCCGTTAAAAGGAATGTAAATTAAACACAAAACTCTGAACTCCTTAGCAATTTGAGTCTTGTTGAAAATGAAGCAAATAAAGACGAGTACGGCCGAGGGTCGGCCTAGCGTCCCGGTAATAATACAAAAAGTTAACATTATAAAAAAAAACAAAGCGTCTCGCGCTTAAATGTTAAAATATTTAGCCTGCGAAATAGTGGAACAAACGATGCAAATTTCAATGCCACTGAGACTCGAAGTTGCCAGCGTCAATTATTTTGATTATAAGATCCTTGTTGATATTTTCTGTTGTCTCCTTGCTTGTTTCTCCTTTTCCATATTATAATATGACTTTTATATAGATCTATTGTTAAATCAGAGTAAAGTGTAGTTTTTTATCATATTCATATATTATTTTTTTATCTTTCCTCGTGACTGCCAAAGACTATCTCACTATCCTAAACACCCGTGTACTCAAAAACATCATCAATTTGACTAAAAGCATAAATAAAACTAATCAACTGTAACTATCATTTAGAAGTCGCGAACAGCCAATTGCTTAAGTACCGTGAATCGTAACAATAATTATAATATTTTATAATATTTAATTATTCTAGTGAAAAATATTAAAAAGGTATTAAGAACACATTTTGTATATTTAATGAAAGTGTCAAAATACATAGTTTACATTTAAATATCACGAAGGAATTTCATTCAGATGTCACTGCCTACAGAATAATTAAAGTAATCCGCCTGGCCTTAAAAATCAGCCGTTATTATATGCTGTTGCACGTTAATTCGTAAAATTGTTTGGTTTCTGCTTGTACTCACATCATAAATGTTTCGCGATGCTCGACGCTGGGGCTCAGTGACTGTGATTTTCAGATATTGATGATGTCGCTATATCCCCGCCAAACAACTCAGCGGCAAAAATACAATTGGTTGATTCCAATGTATGAAACGTTCCAAAAAAAATTGATTCGAAACATGAAAAACTTTTTTGTATGCGCCCCAATTATTCAACATGAAATGTAACAAATATTAATGGGTATTCTACATTTTTAATTATTTTATTATGAATATGATACTCCAATACTTAAAATTTCAATTCATATTTCAGATAATCATATAGTCACTACCATAGCAAGTTAATTTTAAAGGAGTACAAGCGGTTAAGTTCAAAAGTGTTAAACCGTGAAACAATCAGGGTTAAACATACATATGTTACACTGTTTGTTGGTAATGTGTGCTGGTACAAATTGTCGGTTTTAATGTTACTACTTTTTAGACAAGAAGACTTGTCTAAAAAGTACGAGCACGCGGGCGCCTAAAGTGACGGCCACCCATAGGCATCTGCAACAAGCATTTGCGAGTTGCAGAAGTATTGACTATATTTAATAGACAGTAGACAGAAAAACTGACATTTCTTTCTCTTATCCATCCTCTCCGTTAAATCCTCTTTCTCTTTCCACCCTTTTCTAATAAGTAGAAGAAAGGGGCAGATGATTGAAATTCGGCCTCCGGCATCTCACTCATCAGACGAAACTCAGAATACTTCTACTTGACGCTTCTTTTGTGAGGTCGTGTTATTTCACCGGTTGAACGGGCTACACATGCAATAGATGTTATTATTGCGAACTTTACCACTGTATAATCATTACTATTTACTATTATACTGTATTTAATGCAATATAGGAAAAACTTTTCGTACCGAGTTTTCATTGTAAGTCATGCATAATTTTCTGAGGCCCATTACGAACGACACTATGGATGGAATTTGTTAAATAAATACACTGCGAACTTGATCCATTTCGACGTATAATACAAGGCAAGTATCAAATTAGAGGATCGTTGTCCTTCCGCCAGCGGTTATTTCGCCACGTTCAATATTTTAGACATTCAGCTCACGCCTCGCCTTCAACGGCCGTCCTGATTGCTGTTAAATTGAACTAAAAACTTCTTCAATGCTCCTTAAATGTCTTAATTATATTAATTGTATTTTGTTTTTTTTGTTATATGTTTATTATGTTTTAAGTAGTACAATGATTTATTTCTATTACGTTCATCATGATATAGGACTGGGCACTGAAGTAATGGACATAGAAGTCGGATTATATGGAATGTCTACAACAGTATTTCCAAACCAGTATTTGTTAGGGACTTTCTATAAAAATACTTAGGTACCTTTCTAAAGGCCCGCATCACAACAACAATTCATCTGGTGTTGTGGACGCTTATAAACGTCGGTAATCACTTAACGTTATGCGACCCGTTGCTCTTTTTATAAAAATACATGTAGTCAGATTTTTAGTTTGCTCAGCTTGTCACTGTATTTTTACCTCTTAGTTAAAAATTGTTAAAACCCAACTCAACTTTAGTTTCTTAATAGTAAATTGATTTGTCGATTTCAATATAATACTGAGCTTGGATGAGTAATATCTCCATTGTAACAAACCATTTTGTACATAAATGATTTCAATTAAATATTAAATAAGTTTATGTAGTTCGTAATACGATTAGTACCAATTTATTACGTTAGCGTATAGAAATCCGAATAGCGTTAAGATGTTTTCAATTGAACGCCAACAACGGGATGTAAAGTTTGCCAATAGTACGCTCTCGGATCTTGCAATTATTGCCAACCGAGTCCTGATTGAATTCTTAGGTCAACTTTGCCTTTGAAGTTTGCATAAAGACCCTCGCAAATTAACAATTTTCCGTGTTGAGAATTTTTGTTTTATGCACCGCGGAGTTTCTGTAATTAAAAAGAAAAACACGAACCACAGCGGCGTTAAAGCACCGTGCTTCTGGACGGAACAAGTAAGATACGTTTTAATTTGTTTCGAAATTTAAGTCTGTAAAGTTTACAGTGAAATCGTCGAAGCTCCGACATAACGTTAGCACGCATGCCATGTCTGCGAGTTCGGTCCGGTGTTTTAGCAGTCTATTCGGAATTTCAAATGCCTTCGTTTGTGAAGGTATTTAGTGGAGGGGTTCGAATTTTGTATGAGGGGAAGAGGCAGGTGAGTGACATGTTTGCCGGTGGCGCGCTACCCAACACGAGCAAAACCCGGGACAGTTTAGTCGACGTCGCTATAGGGCCTTCAATAAATCAGTCCCGATTGACGTCTTCGAACAGGAAGTGATCTATTCTACCCGACGATAATACAGCATCACATATAAGTAAAAATATAATGTATTTCGCATTGGCAATATTTACCTGGGACTGAAAATTTGATATAACAAATATAAATTTCAAATTGTGAGCTTTAACGTTAAATAATTTGAATTCAAATCTAATAAATATGTTATTGTGCATAATTGTCTTTGTGAATCTTTATTTATCTTATTTTAACAAAATGCCCACGCTCGGAATCGTAACCCTAGAAAAGTAACTCTCGTACATACATGCTTTAACTTGTATCCGTAGTATTTTTTTATAGAATAAGGAAGCAAACTAGCAGCGGGTCGCTTAACATTAAGTTTACGCCCATGGACATCCGCAGCACCAGAGGAACTGCAGATGTGTTGTCGGTGAGAGGCGAAGCGTACACTCTCTTCTTGAAGACCCTAAGTCCTGATTTTTTTCTTCTTGTCATCTGATAGTCGCCAGTAATGTAATTTAGTGCTATATAAATACTAAAACTAAACATATAACATTTTTACACAGAATTAAACCTCTAAAATTAAACAGTTAAGAATATATAAAATTTATTCGTTTACATAAAGTTTTAATTTTTTAACATTTTATAAAGAACTTATTAAATTGACATAGCGCTTCTCAGTGTGACTTGAGCGCAGCAGAGTGGCACATTCGATATTTTACGGAGTCGCCTCACGCACCGTCTTCAACGGGCCCTGATTGCCGTCTGATCAAAATTATATTTCACCGGCACATTCAAAGCTCACTGGACAAGATTGCCTTCTACCTATATCTCAGATGACTTGTTAAATATTAGATTTTCTTCGACATTATACCGCTATAAGTTTCATTGTTCGTTTTACAGAACAGCAAGCAACGAGCGGCAGGGAATTTTGCACAATTGTGCTGCTGATATTATTTATTTCATGAAAGTTTTATCGGATTTTATATTATGATGGTATTTGTTTTAAAATTGACATTCTAAATTCAAAC
This sequence comes from Papilio alexanor hazarajatica, assembly GCA_018246295.1. Classification (NCBI taxonomy): domain Eukaryota; kingdom Metazoa; phylum Arthropoda; class Insecta; order Lepidoptera; family Papilionidae; genus Papilio; species Papilio alexanor. The sequence goes on from DWLR01000373.1 coordinate 24,384, forward strand.
GTGAGTTTTATAAATAAAAAGCAATGCTTTTTCCGTTCAAAGGTCAAACAAAGTCCTAAAATAAACTGCATGAAATCTTTTAAATCATTACTACAACCTTTGATACCTTAAATATATATAGTTTTATTTTAATAGCAATTTCAGTTGATACTGAAAACGTAATGTAAAAAAAACTGAAGGAGATTAAATATCAAAAAATAATTACAACATAAAATTTCAACACACCAACGCTCGTAGCAAACGAAATTTCATCTGCTGAAATGTACGGAGTAAAAAAATTATTAGGCCAAAAGTATTTGGTTACATTGCGTGACAGCGGTCCATATCTCAAGCCTAACAGAAAGAGTGGGCACAGTATTTGTTAATCTTACTTTCATTCCGTAAAATATATTTCTGTTCTTACACCTTAAAAGCGCTGATGTATTGTGTTTGTTGAAACTTTGCGAGTTGAATGATAAAAAGTAGCTCTACCTCGAAAGCTTTTTTACTACTTGATTTTATTGTAGTACTGTTGGTTTATCTTTTATTAACTGTGCTTTTTAAGTGACCGTTTTCTATTGCCATATTTTTTTAATCTAGTATTTTAATATATACGTATATTTGCTTTTACTTTAGGGTGAGAATAAAAAAAAATGATTTTCTTATGTTATTGGGGAACGTAGCGGATCTAATCTATCGAGTTTTCTCTATTGCAACTAGGTGGCGTTATTTCTAATATCAAAATGAATATATAAATTATTTTGTCCTGATGATTCTGGACAAAGAAAATTACTACATTGTTATTGGCCCCAATAATAAAAAGAGTTTAAGATAGTAAAATAGTGTAGAAAATATCCGTATAAAAACGTTAACGGACGTACAAAGCGCGTGTTTCATTATCTATATGAGTTTTTATTGGGAACATTCGAAGTTCGACTGGCAATTTATTGACGGAATTAACGGTAGCACTAACCCTACTGAGCCGCAGTCAGTAACTTCCACATTTCTGAGTGGACTACAATAATGTAGTTTTGGCAAACAGTTTAGTTTACTGAAAATCTATTAATATATATATTTGGGTATAATCAGCAGTTTTACGGTACAGTAAAGTTTATGTTGTTTAGTTTTGGATAATAATATGTTTAGATATTCTCCAGATGCTTTATAATTTTCTGTTTATATCGTAAATTACATTACATTTATTACATTATCATACAAAAGCCATCCAATCCTTTTCACTAATATTTAACGTCTAGCAGTATGATTAAAGTGACTACTTAAATGTTCTATTATAAATTACTATTAATATATTACTAAAAACATCAAAAGAACAAGTCTATGAAAATTGCAACATAAACATTTGTCTAGTCATGACAAAGATTAATTAATATCAAAGCAAGGCAGATATATTTCGGTATCCATTTCAATTTACGAGAAGGGCATGCACAGAAACTTATTCAACTTCCGCCTGAGTTTACAACAAACTCCGTCTTTCATAGTATTGTCTATTAAATCTGTAAGATACACTTGCAGAAACTTAATAACGTACTTGTTTTCAAAACTTTATTACGTATAACAAATAATTGAATATTTAACTTATTTCTTTTTCAGAATATAATATCTGTTAAATTCATGCAATAATAATTATTTATTAATCCCATTACAGTTTCGACGTATTAATTTTAAAAACAAATTATACAACAATTATTAATATATATATACAAAGTCGTACAAAACTATAACATACATTTATCTTTTTACTTGTAAAAAAATATCATAGGAATATCATTGGATACTAAGCAGAAAGGCATCAGTCAGCCTTATCATAGCAGTTTGATAGACAGTTTCAATATGGCAATAATATTTGCCTCCCGCGGGAATACAGTATTGATATTTGACATATTTGATTTATCGACATTTAAGAAAAAAAAAACACACACACACACACACACATACGAAGGTTAACGAAGCATTGACGTGTTTTATCGTTAATAAAATGTTGTTCATCGATATTCCGGTTCTGAATTTTACATGTCGGATATCTTATATTGATCTAGAATGGAGAATATTTGTTGCATCATTCTTGGCAGCCATTTATATATTGAGATCATAACGCAACCATACAGAAATAGATGAAGGAATGGTAATTTATAATAATATATAACACGGTTGATCGATTTTGAATTAACTGTAAAAAATATATTATAGTGTTATTTTTCTTATTTAAACATATTAAATTCCTCTAAATTTAAATTGATTAAATAAATGTACCACCCGAAGCAGTTTGTATTGACGACTAATTGAAAATTTATTTTTACAATTTATGTCATTATCTATGTCGTTATTTAAAACACGCACGACAAATTGCGAGAATCATAAACAATATTATATGCCGACCTAAATTGTAGCAACATATAAAACAATAGATATAAAGTTACACGACGCGTCGACATACACTGCCGGCCAAAAGTTTGAGACCACCTTGAAAAAATTACAATATTGAATAAAACTCCAAAAGTTAGTGCTCT
>DWLR01000374.1:0-26886 GCA_018246295.1 Papilio alexanor hazarajatica
TATATATATATATATATATTACATATTTACATAGGTTTCAACTATTAGGAACACAGATTTGGGGAACAAGCCACTGCAATGTAGCTTTAAATTCTAATAATAATAGTAATTTGAAGCTTAGCTTATTTCAGTGATGTTGATAACTTTTTATTCTAAAGCATAGTTTAGCAGAATTTCATTACTTTTTTGACATTAATTGCACATTGCTGGGTCATCATCATATCACATTTAGAATATGGCGTGGTGATAAATGAATTTTTGCTTTTTGCAAATTTTAATTCTAATTTAATACGTATTAGTTGAAAAATATACATTCTTACCTTTTGCGCATCTAGCAACTAATTTCGGCAATTTTCTTAGTATTTACCTACCTACTCTACTTCATTACCTTCTTTAATTATTAACTCTTTTCTTACCTTCATTACTCTTTTTGGTATTTATTATAATTTTAATTATTTGTTATATTATATAAAATGATCATGTTTTTGTTATGTATTTTCTGTTAATTTATGTAACTAATATTGATAAAGGTAACATTGATCTTGCCTTTTTTAAATAACATAAATGTTATAATAATAAAGATGTATGTAATAAAATGCCCAGGATTTTATTTAGTATCTAGTAGTTATAATGAAACAGGAAATGCCAGGCCAGGAAAGGAAATGTGAAAATAAAATAGGTTATTTTTTATGAAATTCACCTTACAAATCACAAGACATGTTAGATTCCTTCGACCTTCGACATTATGAAATGACAGGATTTGTTTTCGTGGAAATATTGTTTCATTTTTTGCTTACAAACCATATTTATGTTTATAATAATTTTTTATCTCTTTAAAAAGCTAGAAAATTTTTAAATATAATTTACATTAAATATAAGACACAAAAACTTTCTATATTTACGTATGTAGGTTTTTTTACTTAAAATTCGGAGTTTTACAAATCAGTTTCATTATTTTGTTAATCAAATTCAAAGTAACGTAACATCTATAATCAAATATAACTTTACTCATAGTCAGTAAAATACTAAAGATATTTCTTGCTTAATTAAATTATTTAGGCGACAGAGATGCTTCCATATTACATTTCGTAGGAATTCTCAGTAAAGTGTTTGAAGCGAAATGCGAAATAGTGGAATGTAATCGTTGTTTACCTGTCACCGCGGCGTACGAATATCAATTTAACCTCTCCAAATGAACACGATACAGTACCGTCACATAGTCAATTATAGCTCAAAATTAATTCTTTGTTGTATAGCGTCACGGTTTGGCGTCACGGTTTGACGTCACGGTTAAACGTCACGGTTTGACGTCACGATTTAACGTCACGGTTTGACATAGTAAATGAAGATGCGACAAATGATTTCTGAGGTAAAAGTGCATGAGAATAGAATTATGTGTATATTCGCAAAAATGTCACAATGATGACCTCATTTACGCTTTTTTCAACACAAACATTTTCGCAAATTATTAGTTTTTGAGAAAAAAAAAACTTTTTCATATATACACAGTAATAACGACATTTTAAATTAAAGAAATATTCACCATCAATTTCACAGTGGTAAAAAATGATCCCATTCCAATCACAAAATAAACACATTATTAATTTTTTAGAAAAAAATAAATAAAACTTTTGCAAACATTCACATAAGTCCGACATTTGTAAGCAAGTCTGTCATTTTGAATTGTCTATTCTCGCTCTCGGTTCACTAAGCTCTCTATTCTATTCTCTCACTCGGTTTACTAGCCGTAGGATCTGAAAATTTATTTCTTTTCATCTTTTCACATTTTACGTTTAATCCAGAGTCCTTCCTAAAATAAACAGAGGTTGAATAAATATCTAGATTACAACAGTAAGGGTAGACTGAACTGAAATGCTTATTTTATTCATTATGTAAATATATTTTTATTTTACCACACGACAGGGAAGCAAAACGTTTATGTGATAGTAAATGCTCGTTAGCGGTATTAAGCCCGTATAAGGAATTTGAAAAATAACACATACCGCGGTATTTCCCTTGGAAGAATAAGACAGTGTGGTTCTTAGTGCATTGCTGCTTATTTAGTTTTAGCTCTGATACGAATTTCAAGCTACAAAGTGTAAAATTAAGAAAAAAACCATGAAAGTTATAAGTTGACTTGATGACATATATCATAAGAATCGTCTAATAAAATTTATGGTACTTCATCACTTGAGTTTTAAAAAGACCAAATGCGAAACTGCAAAAAAATATCATAATGTTTTGCTTCGTAAAAAATGTTTTTCGATTTACCTTTCCTCAATTTAATCGTATCTAAGGACCTTAAAAGGCGAAACAGTGACAAGTGATATAGGGCATGAATTTTGTAAAATACTCAAACAACTACTACTCAAGTAGTAGTGCATAATAAATAAGAAAATGTCAAAATATTAAGGTGGAAAATAAAATGTTAAAATACCGTCGCTTTGTCAAATGTTTCAACAGTGATGACTACAATCTATTGCGTTCAATGTGCCGGCACCATGTGATAAATTCAGCACGTGTTTTTGTTAGTTTGTAAATGTATTTTAACATCTTGTGTATCATGTTATCAAATATAGTTTTTAACATTTTTCACAAACAATAACATCATACAATATTTAAAAATTATATTAGTATTAATATCACATTAAGGTTTGTTAGTTTGAAATGAACACAATGTGTAATAAGTAAACCATTAGTTAGCTAAATTATTCTAAATGGCTAATTTGGCCTAGTAACGTCATGGGAATGCAACGTCGACCACCAAGATTTTTATAAAATGCAAGGAGTGAAAAAAAACAAAACGTAGTAACACTGTTTCGTCGCTTTCGACGCTTGATAATAGTTGTGTTATAAATCTTTTCACAACACAAGTCAGTGTTAGTGAATATCAGCAAATAAATCAGGTTGTGTACATCCGGGTAGTTACCCGCAGCGTCGATTCTGTGCACGAGATATTGTATCAGCTGGGCGTCCAGCCAGCGGCGAGTAAACGTATGTACATTCCGCGTAAATTTCACTAAAACTAAAAACTAAATAAATTAATCACAATGAATTAGCAGCTAAAAACTGGGTATTTACACGTTAGTGGTTTTTAAGTTATCTTAAATTAGGTATAATTTTTTTTTTGACGAAGTCTTTCTTTAGTTTACCCTGTTGTTGTTGAAAATATTAAAAGAAAAAAATCAACGAGGATCTCATTCTTAACACCCTCTCAGTCACCTGGTGGTTAGAAAATGTTATGAAAAAGATTTACGTTCATAGTAAAATAGTTCCACTGAAATTCTAATATTAGTATTCAATCAGTGTTTCGTAAAACGAAACGATATTATCGCTTAGTCATTTAATCCTTATTGGTGCTCAGAATAAATAAAAATAGTTTAAAGTAGTTTTATGAATCTTTCTTTGCATTTTAAATTTGATTCGAAATGTCCTATTGAGTTATGGCGACCTATTTCGAAGGCATCACCCACCTCAATCACTCGGCTATGTTTAAAGTATACTCCTACATTTATACTCTGCATTTATACTTTAATAATAATAATAGGTTACCAACACTTGCTTTGAAATATTCTTAGTTTATCTTCAAAAAAAAAAAATCTAAAAAAAAAAACATTTATAATCGAAAAAACTTAACAAATAACTCCAAACTAAGTTGTACTGAATTTCATTTTAGTAAAAGTACAATAACGAGTACTCATTTCGAGTATGGTTGACATTGAAAGCAATGTGACTGCGACTTGACAGCTAACACTTGAGGGAGATTAAATTTCTTCGAAACAATAATGCGAAGCGTAACTTTGTGCTCGAAATGATTTGAGCTTTTCTCTGCTTATTCGATTTGAGTTGACATCGATTAAATTCAAATACTATTTATCTAAAAACAGTTTGGAGATGATCTTTTTACTTTTCGCTTAGTAATATTTCTCATATGTGATAGGCTGTAAGCTTATCGCAGTCGCACTAACTTTACAATATTGAGTGCCGAGTAATTAATTGGTAATGATCCAAATCTGAAGTTAAGGTATACCTTTATTAAGTAATATGCTACATAACATATAATATAACACGCCCGTAACCCAGAGGGGTAGGCAGAAATTAAAGATTTCCACTTGGCGCAGATGTATGTATGCATAGGCATACAAATTCATCGGTTTCGGGTATTTAGGAGATATATAAAACAAATTATAATGATACGACGATACTTTGAACAATCAATTTCTTTTATATGGGACTAATTAAGTTTTTATAAGATCAATGATTATTTTGTTGGCCTATACTGACCGGATTGGTATAAACAAAATAATAGTCTATATCATTAATCTAGAATATACATTAAAATAATCGTAAGGTGTTTTTTAGTAATAAATTAAATTACAATCTTTGATCTTTAGCCACCCATTCTGGATCATGGAGGTGATTTTTATACGGGACGATCCGTGACGTGTCTAGATAAAAAGCGGTATTTTGCCATTCACATTAGCGTGCTATATACAGATAAAACACAAGCTTTAAGTTCGTTTTTGTTGGTACTTGAAGGCTTTTAACGTCATATTATAGCAATTTTACGATTGCTACTGAGGCAAACGGAATCTTCAAATGTAATAAAAATAAACGGCTTCATACTTGTGGCCTACATTCACAGCTGACACAATTCCGTTTACAGGTATTCTATATGTGTATAGCGAAGTAAGGTTACTTAAAATACACGTTTAAATATATATCATGCGTGTGATATTAATTAATCAGATTATGTTGGTATCATCTCTGCTAAAGCAGTAGAACTGCTGTTGAGGCATCTGAGAATCTGATTATTATAACGCAACTGCTACCTTTTTCGCGTGACTTATCTGCTTTTGTATAATTTTTACTAAGTTAGTATAAATTAGTGATCCCATGACTTGCACTTGGTGTCATTGTGACTTGAAATATTCCTTGAAATGTTTTAACAAGGAAAGGTAAGGATTTGATAGGGAAGGGGATGAATAGGAGAAGGAAATGTCAATTTTTCTGCCTATCCCCTCCTCTGTCTATTGAGGTCTGGCAGCGCATCTGAAACTCGCAAATGCTTGTTGCAGATGTCTATGGATAGCAGTCACTAAGTTGACCGCTTGCTCGTTTGCCACCTTCTTATATAAACGAGGAGGTTCCCTGGATTAATATTAACATTTATGAATATTTAATGTTCCGCAAAAGCTGTTAAATTTTATGAGAAATTAGCTTATACCGCAATTTAAACGCAACGCGTGCCATATCGTGGCAATGACGGATAAGTGATTTGATGTTGAGTGATTGTTCCCACACGGTCAAATGTGTTTTCAACTCACGCGAAGCCCACACGAAAATATTTGAGGAAAAAATATTTCTACCTAAATAAGCTTCAAAACATTCAAATTCAAAATACATTTTATGAAGTAAACTACATATACAAAATGATTCTTTGGCCAAGAACCTTACCTGCAATTTGGTTGTTATGGTGCAATGGTCCGTTGTACAGTAAGGTTGGGAAAGGTTGAACTCTGTTGCCTCATCGAAAATTGAAATAATGATGGTGCGAAAAAAAAAAACAAAGTCATCCACCCACTGATCAATCTGGTCACAATCATGGCAAGTTCGGGTTGGCGAAGAACCTTTGACATCCCACATTTTCCGCGCTGCGCCCCTTATTAACTCGTATCCTATATTGCCTTTGGAATTAACCGGTACTGCCTAAGTAATTTGCTAATAGAAGAGCTTTCTTATGGCGAAAGAACATTAAAAATCGGTTTGGTAGTTTTTGAATTTATTCGGGACAAACAAACGACCAAATCTTTTCTCTTTATTATATTGAAAATAGATTAGAAAATATTTTAGAGCAAGTGATATAAGCACTCCATCTGTAGGAAACGGTGTATTATGTTACACTATTGTAAATAATCAAAATATACTAAATAAAAGCGAGTAACATCTTATGTGTATGATAAAGGTGTATGATATATATACGGTTTCAAAGAGAATGGGATTACCGCAGTTGTCTGCGCGGTCACGTAGTCGTGTGAAGGGTCGCTAAGAGACGGTGCTATAAGATATGTACGACCATACAACAAGGTGTGCGACTTATATGCACTGACACGACCTATGGTTGTAATTTTGTATGATTTTTTCTAATACTACTATATTACTATACTGTATTACTAATTTTTAGTACAAATTTTTCAATAATATATTGAGTAATCGTCTATAACCATTAATGACTTGGTTTCGAATTCCGATTAGAGTATTTATTTTTAATGCAGCTCAAAATTTATCATTCATCAAATACTTTTTCACGGTACTAACATTATTTCTGCCATTATCTTGTCTATAGCAAGACTTAATCAGATTTTTAAGTTCCATATCTTGAGCCCACCAGTCTTATGAGATGAATTCTGTTTCACGTAGACATTGTTTTATAATACAGTAGGTATAAGAAGTATATTTTTATTGCTACATTCTAATTATTTCATTTTAAAAAAGTAAATAATACAACTTTAAACTGTTTTAATTAAATTTAATTTTTACCATTTTATTTAAGGCAACATAAATTCCGAGATAAAATTTAAAATATGAAGCCCAATCAAAACAGTACGTGCAGTGAATGCAACACACCTGATGAAGTTCGCTCGTAGACTTGTAAGTGGCCTCCATTCTCTACCCACTGAAAACATATTTTATTTGATTGTAAGATATTTGAAACGTATACTTTTTTGAAATAACCACAATTGTTTCTTTATTATGTATGATATTTGAAAGTAATCCAAGATAAATTTTCATATTGGAATGTTAGATTTACCGTATTATTTGCTGAGACATACAGATTTTGCTTTTTGATATCTTAAAATGACAAGATGAGCAGGACATTGGAGCTTTGTGATATTCTTAGTGCTGGAAATGTAGCATTACCTATGATGTAGAATTCACGCAAATATTTATATAAAAATGTACATTTTTACACCAAACGATTATTGTACATTCAATACTTGCGAAAAAAATATACCTAGTGAAAGAAATTACAATAAAAGAAGAGTTTTGAAAGATGTATGAAGAAGTTGACTATAGAAAAATATAAGTGGGATGAATCATGTTAAGTTTTATGTGTAGTTTGTGGCATTTTTGTTCAATGGTTAAGGATTTTCTTATGTTTATGTTTTAAAACTTACAAATTACTTTTTAAAGACCACTAACATTAAAGTGTTTTCTAATGCAATATCCTTCATGTTACATTCGAAAACCGCAGGATCATAATAGGAGGAAGCTAGCTCTAAATATTCCCTTCCCTATTTATTATGGACGATATATATAGTATAATGGACACGATGGATGCTTATCGATTATACATATAATTATCCGTGATCCGTTGGACAAAATTCAATTAAATTTCCACGAAATAAGTTTGCAATGCTAATAAGTTATATTCATAAAAAAATATATATTTATTGTTAACCAAAACTTATTTAATCAAGAGTCCCAAGAAGATCGGTTAAACCAGAAGATTGGAAAAAACGTCATTTATCTTCCTTTCTTTTTCTAACTAAATAGGACTACAGGACTATAGGACAGATATCTTTTTATTTTCAATAAATCTCGTTCGATCCCAGTAGTACTGTGCGAGTGTACTAACATGTAACGTGTGTTTGATCGAATACTTTCGCTTGAATCAAAATTTATATTTTTGACATAAGAAGAAGTTTGAAATTTTTTGATTAAATATTACGTTCATGAACATATAAGAAGCAAGCATAAAAAAGAAGTTATTGAGAAGAATTTGTGTCATGTTCCAGTTAAAGCAAGAGGGCAACAATGCGGCGCGTCGCAGGCGGTGCAGCGTTTACTATTGTGACGGAAACATGACAATAGGAAAGTGAAGCTCGTCAAATGAACTCTAAGCATAATCAACATTAGCATGAATAATAATACACGAAAATGATGAAATAATTATTATAAATGATCGAAAAGTTTCTTCTTTCTTGATCTTTTCCGAAGTTTATTTTTGAATATGTCTAGTCTTCACTGTTATGTTTTGCACCTAAAACTTCTGATTTGTAAATGTTGTTAATGTACAAATATTATTATCATAGAATATGTTTCAAATTGAACAAAATATACATTATTGACTACCTTTACTTTTGAAAGCATTTTCACTACTGTAGTAGTAGTAGATCTTTTATTCTCTTAACGATTTCAAATTTGTAAAGCGTAAACAAATAGATTTCTTTTAAAATTTAAATTTGAATTAACCTTAAATAATTTCAAACGAACTGAAATCAATATTGGTGTTTATATATAAAACAGGAATATAAAACATGTTATCTTGAAAAGTAAAAACTACTTTACTAAACTACTTTAAAAACTACTTTACTACTAAAAATCCTTTTTGTAGCAGGAAAATATCCAAAAAGATATAGATACATTTTTACGAAGTTCGCTGTCGAGGGAAGAAATTTTGTTCCTGAATCAATTTATCAGCGTCGCAATGATTTGAAAATAAATATTCTTTTAGTTCGATGGATGAAAACTCTTGTCATTTAATTTCTAAGTTTTTCTAATGGTTGAATCTGAATTTTTGTGTTAATATTCTCGATTCGTGGTAGCAATTTTAGGTGAGAGAACATTAGTAACGAAAGCAAAAAAAATGTTTATTGGTCATAATGAATGCTATGGGTCCTTGTACGTTTATCGCCACAATAGTGTTCCTTATAGCTCTATTGGAGTTTAGCCAATAGTTAAATCTCGACCTACGATCGTCCACTGATGGACATAGGCTTCCCGTACTAAGAAAAGGACGCAGCCAAGTCACTTGATTTTTTTTAGTTAAAAAGTATTTTACGATTTCTTTGAAGACGATAACGGGAATTGATTACATATAACTCACATTGTGTGAAAAGTCAGCACGTGGAAGAGCTACCTTGCTTTAAGCTTTATGTTTTGCAAATTAATACAATTTCACCAAGCACACACGGCCTCTTACGGATGTGAATACAACTTAGGTTTTCAACACATAATATCACACTTAGGCAGCGTGCCAAAGATAATACGTGACCATCACGTATTCACAATCTGCAAAACCTACTGCTGTTAACTCAAGAGAACGAAATCGGAAATTTTATTTTATGTAACGAAATAAATATTCTACTTTCAAGTTACAGTATCTACTAAATCATAAATTATTTTTTTTCCTTTTATAAATTTAGATGAAAATAAATAGATAGACACATTTTCGTACTCAGTACGAAGTAGTTGTAAAAATCATCAGTCATATTTGAAATATTTTTTGTATGATTTTTTGCTTACTTTTTATTCATAATCATTTCGAAATACATACATACATAAGTACATCGAAAATTAATTTATAAATATTTTATTCTGTGTTAGGTTACCTGTGGTTTTTAAAAATGAGAACAAAAAAGGTGCGTTTACGACGATTCATTGTCGGAATAGGCAAATTATTTTTAATTGGAGGTATCTCGCTCGTCTCGTCGCTCTGTAGAAAGGATAAAAAGTGAATTTGAAATAAATTGTATCAATAATCGACTGATGAATTAATTTTTCTCCATAGTTATATTTTAACCATAATATTACCATAGATAAATAAAATATAATTTAACAGTATATAACAGCTTATAACAGCTCATTAACTTTATTCACGCTATTGAACTCCCGTCCGACTACACTGCCCGCGCCGGGATCCAGGATGCCATCGTAGTATCAGCAATAGTCGATACAATCAACTAACCACGTTACTTGTTACACGGTCCACTCGATTTAATAACTCCCTCATTCATACGAGCTTCATGAAATTACACAATAACAGTTTTCAGGAAAGATCATCTAACGTCCGGAAAGAGGATTATTCCATTTCCTTTAACGCCTAAAATTACAATGGACTTTCCGCTTAATTGTTTTTTTGTAATGATGTACGGATTTATAAAAACTAAAGCTGTTTATTTAATTACTTTTCTCAGATAATATATTAAAATTTAGAAGAAATTTTTATTATAGTTTCCGAGTGAATAATTAGTTTGTTTCTATAAATATTTAACTGCCAATCCTGACCGTTTATTACAGATAAGATTCTAGTGAAAAGTGTAATAGAAAAAAGATTTTAAGCGACTTTTTAAATGTATATCCAGCTTTATGGAGACTAATAAATGAATGCTATTAAAACGGGACATTGTAGTTCCTTGAAAATTGAAACCTTCATATTTTCAAGCGCTCGTCTCTAAGCATAATCTAGGACACATGTTGAAGATTCATTGTTACAGTTGCTCTGTTTAGGAAACATGTTTAAACTACTGCCTGTTATTAACAATTTAGAGTCCCGTTAACCCAAAGGATAGGTTAAAGATAATTTAATCAAAATTCAAAACGTATTATCCACATTAATTTATAACATGATACACAATATAACACGTTTTGACAAGTCTTAATTATTAATGTTGTTTCACTTAGCATTTTTTGGTGTTTTCTCTTTTACAGTTTTATTTTCATTTAGTGATTGTATTATATCCTCTTCTAGTACATACGAGTATTAATTGGATTGAACACTATTGGCTTCATTTATATTATTTTCTAAGTATTTTCTATGCAATTAAGTTATAGTTTATTTCATTTTCTGCTTCTGACATTTTTTGTGAGTTTTTAAAGTTTTTTCTGCTCTTATTTGACATACAACCCATTCGCCTTACTTCGGAGATCCCTAAGATGTCAAATTCTATATTATGAAATGCATAAATATGTTCTGAGTACCGCTCTATCGATGACAAGGATCAGATATTGTATATACAAATTTTTAAATATTTCCTTTTGTCTGCCTCATTAACTTCGATTTTGATTATATCACGTTATATTGGTAGATTTAAGACAAGTTCTGTTTTGATTTAATGGATAGATAGGTAAAGTGATGTACCGTGGCTATAAACAATTTAATGACTTTTAAATAATAACAATATAATTTTGAAGTCTTAGTTTTATTTGAGCTAAAAAGTAAAAAGATTATACAATTACATGATTGTATGTACCAAGTCCATTTGTCCGTTCCATGCAATTTGATATTTGCGCTTCTCGTTTGTACCTAGAGATTTAAGTCTGTCTCTTCGGTCATACGATATCATTGTACAGCGCTCTTGGAACTTCAATTGCAATAAGGAATACTGGGTAACGATTTAATTCAGACTTTATATCTACATGCATACTTAATTCATTTCAACTTATTTTCTAGATAATTTAATCGTCATTACTACATATTATGTTATAGGAGAAAAATGAGGTAAGGGTTCGCTTTATTATATTGTGATATTCCCTTTTGTCTAATATAAAGATATTATACAAAAGGGAACAGATAGAGATTAGGGAGAAGTAGAGACATAATGATGGTAGCGGTTATTTTTAGGGTAAAGTTTGAGTGTTATTTTAAAGGAAATAGAGTAATTTTTTTTTTAACATATTCGTTATCTTCAATATGTTTGTTAACCGCACCATCTAAACCAAAATTATTTTGTAAATTTTTTCACAATTAGTGAAAAAAAGAAAAAAATTACGTGTATTTAAAATATATTAAAGTAAAGACAATCTTTGATATCGTCGCATCCACATTAAATAATGCTTGGCGTATATTCCGTTCTTTCAGCTGACCGCTAAAACATAATGAAGTGGTAGTAAAGTTATCTGTAGAAATATTTTAATGTAGTATCTATAGCTACCAATTATGAAGTAATATGATTAATTCGCCATTCTCTTACATCCTTGAGGTTTTATTTCGCATCATTAAAGGCCGAAACTAAAGCTCCAGCTTTCGGTCGGAGTATAATTAATTTCATATTTGGGTACATCTTCGAAAATTGTTTCAGTCCTTTTAAATTACTTGATGGCAAATTCTTAAAAATTCAGTCCTCTGTAAGGGACTTTTTCGCAGTTATAATACGGGAATTTGACAACATATGGGCACTATAAATCCCCCGGCATAAAAGCTGGCCCCACATAAAAAATGTATTTCACTAAAGTCACGCAACCGTTGCAGACCGTTGTTGCCCATCGTAAATTCACTGATATAAAAACTGGCATGCTGGAAGGTCCTTTATGCATGCTGATGAATTTTGTTTCAGTGTTTTGTACAGAATATCGCAACAAATGCTTAAAAATAAACGATAAATTGCACGTGCTATGTGTACAAAACTGTTAACTGTTTTATTTTACTATATGTACATAATAGGTACATATATAACGATATATGTATTAAAATACGCAACGATGTAAAATCCAAATGAATAATGTTTCGTGTACGTTGGCAGAACAATTTCTAAGTTGATATTTTTTTTATGCGATCATCTGTTATTTATTCATGTCATTTATTTTGATGGAGAAATATCGAAGTTTTAAAAATGTTGCACTGGTAACTTTATAATCTCTTCACTCTTCAAAGAAAACCCAAGTAGGTACCAATTCTTGAAAATTGTTTATCGTCCTTTATATCATAAATGTATGAGATATCCAACATATGAATGATAAAAAATTATGTAGGATATAATTCCTACCATACTAACAAAGTGTTCCTTGACTTCCGTTGTATGTAGTGCATGGTATGAAAGTAAGAGGGTTGGCGTTAGTACAATGGCCAAGGGCGTACCCGGGGGCCGGGGTGGGCATCAAACTCCTGGCATTTTTTCGACCTTCTGATGTCGATAAAAGTTATGGTTGAATCACATTACAACTTATAAAGTAGCGGGCATAGTCAAGTTGCATTCATGCAATACCGCCGACGGGAAAACTTTGAAACGTAAGAAATTATAGAATTAATACAGGAAGCAGAATATTTTTACTCAAGGGGGAAAACTTGACTAGCAATGCCTTATTTCACAGCTACGATTGAAAGGTCGTTTAGTACATTTAAACGCGTTAAAACGTTAAAACGTTTGAGATCAATAATTATTTCAGACAGGTTAAATGGGCTTTGTATACTCAGAGTACGAAAAATAAAAATATGTTAACGGCGTGGGCGATTCTTTCACGGGAGACATCTTAAAAAGTTTTGTTGAAGGTAAAAATTAGAGCAAGGGACAGGGCTTAAGAAATTTTCCATTTTTACAAACCCCCCCCCCCAAATTGTCCAAAAGCTGGGTACACCCATGACAATTACACTCATCCTCTGAAACGATCATAAAATATTTTAAGATCAAATAGTGGTAATATGCACACATAGTTTTTATTCAAATTATAAGATTTCATTGATCATCCTCGTATATCAAATTGAGAACCTTTTGGTTAAGAGTAACAAAAGTAAATATAGGCATTTCCACTAAATAAGATTAACATCCGTCAATAATTATTATTCTATTGTTATCTGAAGTTTAAATTGTGATTAAATATCGCATGTAAGTATATTTTAAATAGAATGAGTTAGGCTGTAGATTTTTTTAAATATGTGGTTTCACCAGTGCCGGATTAAAACACTTGCCCCCAGTAGGCTATTCAAATTTTTCCGCCCCTTCTGATCTCTGCATTTCCATACAACAACTCTACACGGACAAAAGAAGGTAAACAAAATTTAGAATTACAAGACTAAAAAGTAATTCTTTGTTTTTAAAATATCAGAAAATCATGCCACTCGTTTCCGCACCGCACTCCAATTAACTACCTACGCAAATACGTAGTATGAAAAAGTATTAGCAGATTGACAAACGTCAAATTCCCCACTTTGACAGGTTAAGTTAAATGATGAAATCTAATAACATTTAGGTATTTATTTATTTTTTATTTCTGTAAAACAAAAAAAAAATGGGGAAAATTTGCCACCCCCTCAAATCTGCCGCCCCAGGCTCCAGCCTACTCAGCCTGCTGGTAAATCCGCCACTGGGCTTTACTTAAATAAGAACGAATTTTACTAATATTTATCACGAGTAAAGATAAAACTTACAACTCACAGATTTAAATTAAAAAATTACGGTAATTTTCTTAAATAAAATTTCAATGGATGAATGTCTTTTTATTTTGTTCCCAAAAGGCTAAAAAAAAATTCATAGGGAGTTGCAATATCAAAGCGGAGTTGCATTACCTGAGGCGACAAATCCATAGTCAATATGCTGCCTTCAAACCTGATTTGAACTTAGAATAATTAAAAGCCTGAAAACACAGCCGTGTTTAGATAGCCACCTAACAACAGTTATGATGTATATAAAAATCCTTACATGGATATAAAAATCCTTTTAATTAATTTTTAAGCAGTTCCTCTCGGTACAGGCGAAGCCTAGTGCAAGGCAACTAAGTAATTCCTATACTCTTGTGTTTTCATAATAGAAGTGTATATTTTTTTTTTAATTTTGTTTGTTAAATAAATAAAATAATACGACTATTGTTTCTACTCACTCTTTTTATATTTTAAGTAAATTGTTTTATAAGAAAACCCAGGTATTGCCTCATAATATAATTCGCAAGAGTATACACTAATTACAAAATTTTTGATTAAAGTCGCTTGATCTAATCTTATATAACGCTCCATAGTGGGCCTTCTAAAGTTCTACATAGCCGGTTATTCCTTGCGCGTCCTATTCCGAATCGAGGATGCCACGGTCCAATCGGTAGCTTTTAATGCATTTACACCAATGAACAATAGAAACATTCCAGTGTTTCCGACATGCCAGTGTTGTTAGTGCAAAATCACATCTAACATTACATTGATATATTAATTTAGGTGGAAATCACACCCAATATGCACAGTGTACTGATATGTAATTCAGAAATACTCAGACAAATTGATCGGATTAGCGATTGTGAACTATTTTGAATTGAATTTGTTAGTGGTCAATATTTCGTTCAGTTCACAATTTGCTGCAATAATATGAAATAGTAGAAAAATGTATTATAACTAACTAAACTAAATTTTAACTTCAAAACTGAAAGACTGTTGATACATTTAACTTTCGAATGCATTTATTTTCAACAGCGTTCTAGAACTGTGTTCTACATTTTATTCCAGCCTTGCAGTTGTTGCAGTCTGAATGGTTATTCAAGCTCTGTTTACAATGCACACAAATAAGAAACTGAATAAGAAGCGTGAAGTTGTGAATGCTGGAAAATTAATAAGAAACTGGCCTCCAAGTCAGTAACAAGATTAAGTGATGTTTTAAATGATCGATTTATTTAACATAATGAATAAATGTTCTGAACTCAGTTCACTTAATATTAACATTTAAGAACCCTTCGCCTAAATCTGAGTTGACATATCGAGTAACATTCAGTTACGTGGTCACTTGGAAGACTAGGCCAATTTGGTGTCCAAAAAGCTTGGTGTGCTCAACAGAGCGAAGCAGTATTTCCAGCCAGGCCACCGCCTTCAGCTGTATAAGGCGTAAGTGCGGCCTCACATGGAATACTGCTCGCATCTCTGGGCTGGAGCCCCACAATACCAGCTTCTTCCATTTGACCGCATACAACGAAGAGCGACTCTAATCGTCCACGACCGAGCACTTACTGGTCGGCTTGATCCTTTTTCCTTGCGAAGGGACGTCAGATCCCTTTGCTTATTTTACTGCATTTGCTATGGGGAGTGTTCCGAAGAATTGTTTGGAATAATTCCTGCCACGGAGTTTCGTCATCGTGCGACTCGAAAGAGTGCCAAATACTAACCACAGCACCTTGATGGTTGGCATACCATAACCGTACTCACAGCCGCATTGTGGAATGATCTGCCGGTATTTCCAAGCCATTACGACTTAGGGTCCTTCAAGAAGAGAGCGTATCTTTTCCTTAAAAGCCGGCAACGCATTTGCTCCTCTGGTGTTGCGAATATCCATGGGCATCGGTGATCCCTTATTATTGGGCGACTCGTTGCTCGTTTCCCCCCTTCTCATATAAAAAAATATTATGAATAAACTAACTCTTATTTACTGTCTCTTGAGCCAGTACCAACATTACCCGCGTCCTACAAAAGTGTATAAAAGACACATTTTATCAAAAATTAATTTTCCTTTTACTATTGCTTAAATTATTCAAAGACAAATTATTTATAACAAAAGTTCATTATATGGTGGAAGGGATTTCCCACAGTCACATGTTTGACAGAAAATGTTTGACGGCGGACTAACTTTCTGACATCCCAACCAACTATTTATTTATTTTTATTTTTTGACTGAACAACAGTGAACATAACCAGCATATAATTTTGTTCAAAATTTACCGATTTTTTTCTTCTATTATATACACCTATAACAGGTCGGTACATTTTAAACTTACAAAATCAGTCAGTAAAATAAATACACGATGATGCAAAAACAAACTAATATAATATTGTCAGTGTTAAAATTGCTTTTCACGACGCAGGTCGTGGGTTCGATTCCCACCCAGGACAAACATTTGTGCGCATAAACATGTCTGTTTGTCTTATGTCTGGATGTAAAGACCACCGGAGGACGGGCAGCAGCGTCCTTTTCTTAGTACTGTGGAACATACCGCGATCGCCAACCCGCCTGCCAAGCGTGGCGATGGCACATTTCCCCCAAATGATGCTATCAATCGGGGAGGCCTATGTCCAGCAATGGACGATCATAGGCTGAGGTGTTATGAACGAAAGTAATTTATTAGTTGGTTTTTAAAATCTGTTAGGGAGTTGAAAAACAAATCGATTTGGACTTTATTGTTCACGAGAGTGTTGAAGCAATTACATGTTCTGATGAGTGAAGGTGAAAGGCCGACGTTTGTTCGTGTAAACGGAATGTAGAAAAAAATTGAATTAGCTTTGCGGGGTAGTCTTTTAGGCACTGAAATGAGTATGACATCTAATAAGTCACTACAATCTAAGTGGTTGTTTAAAATGTTAAACAAGTAAAATAATTCACAAATTCTTCGACGAGTATACAGCGACAACATATTAAAAAAAAAAAGATAAGCGTTGTTTGTAGCTGCAATGATGAGTGATAGATACCATGAGAAGAAAAAGCTAGTAATCGTTTAAGTACTCTTTGAATGTTATCAACGAGTTGTGAATATGTGCTGCAAAACGGGTAAACGTATAATACACCATAAACTGTCCACAAGCGTAGTAAGCTTTGCTTGTTTAATATCTTAATGCTTTAAATAAATTTATAACGTGGCTACAGGCGTGCGTCTTCTAGTTAATTTTAATATTGCACTTTAATAATAAAAATACAACCTATAATACTTCTATTTAATATATCTTCCAGTGGTGTTATTTTAAAATGGATAAAAGTCAATATTTAATTCATTCAGTAGTTACAAAAATTAGATTACAAATAAATATACCTTTTCTCTTTAACGTTAAGTTCAGTAAATGTAATTAAAATATGATTACATTACAACCTATGATCGTCAGACAAAGAGATAATATATATAAACATTTCAAAATAAATACATATCACGTACATATATAAATAATTTATGGCCTTAAATATCTTCACGAGTGAATTTTAATTGCACATAATATAATCAATGTCGGCTTTCCACCACAACATAAAATATTAATATGGTTTATGTAAATGGGTGAAAAACATGCAATTGCGTTCAGCACATTGCTTAATATGATTATGGCTCTGTAAATCGGGCTTGAAATTTTCCTTTTCGAATGTTTTCGTTAAAATTTTATTTTAACTGAATGTATGTTTAAACTGCTTAAAGAATATATGTGTTTAAATTTAGAACAAGTTCATATCATGTTACACGTAGATACTGTAAAAAGACAATAAATGTAGTAAAATTTGAACAAATTGACGTCTATCCTATGAAATGTTTTTTTTTTTAGTTTTTATTTAGTTGGCAGTGTTCACAATCTTATTATTTATTCTGTGGTTCCTGAATCAAGACAATGTTATGAAAAATATAGTTTTGTCGTTAAGTGTAACAACACTTAAATATGTAAGTTTTAAAAATAACGGAAATATGATGTAATGGTCTATTATCACACCAATATGTACCTGCGTCTTGAGGTAACGTTAAGAACTTAACGTAAAGAACAACATACAAAAAGTATTTCTATATTGTACAGTAAAAATAATCTAGTAGACTTCAAAAGTTTCTAGTACAAACCTACAGCTGCGAAACGACCCATTTATATGGAAAAGCATAATCTCGGGTCCAGTACTGAAGATTGAAATCAACACTCGTTTCATTTTCATTTCGCCTTAAATGTGATTTAAATGGCTATAATTTTGTAGGGTAAATATATTTTCACATTAAAAGTCATTACCGGTAGAAATTAAATTACGTTACTTGGCAGTAAATATTAAACTAATAAAGTATCATTTTAATAAATCATTTATTAAAATAATATATATAAAATCATTAATTAAATCATCATTTTAATAAAATTTCCGAACGAAATATAATTTATAACACATATTAAAATGCTTTACCAAATATTATAATTACAATAATTATTCGTTACAAAATTATTGTATATTTACGTTGTTAAAACGAAATATGTATGAATAAATTTGCTTTGGAATTCAGATAAAGGTAATATAGAGTTAGCGTAAAATTTAGTCGGACTAGTTTTAAAACTGAGTTTTTCATCAAGGTGCGACTTGAACTAATTAATTTTAAGTTTATGGAGATGTAATAAAAAAAATAATCATAACGACGTCTTTTTCGTCTGTAATAAGTAATCTATGAAACTATTCGACCAATTTTAATCATTGTTTCACCATTACACAATTATGTTATACAAAGTGTTTGTGTTAGTGATATGCGATATTTAAATAAACCCAGGACAAACTGCTTGTTAAACTTTATAGAGATTGTTGCTAGTACAAAAAACCTATATCGCGTTACTACACAACCGTGGAAAGAACATACGATGGAAAGAGTTATTTAAAAAGTAATAAACTTTTTATCATATCAGAAGTAAATCGATAAAGACGAAATAACATTCTATTAATCTCTTAAATTGTTGCCTTTACTGTTGTTATCAAAAATAAAATAAAAATAGATACGATTAAATTAAATGCTCGTGAGATTATTCCAGCAGCTGTATTTTACTCTAAGTTAAAAATATAATTAACGTAACTTTATCATTTATGTAATTATGACACCCCTAATGAGTCATTTTTTTTTCGTTATTTAATCTCACTTAAAAATAAAAATGCAACGTGTTAAGTTATTTAAATTAATATTTAGAAGTAAACTGAAACAAAAACCATGGTGAAAAAATATATATATTTTTTCTATTTTCCAAATTAGTTAAATAATTTCCATGTTAAATATATATTCGATGTAACTTCACAATAACCTGATACATATCGATAAATCGATGAAATTAAAACAATAGAAAAATTTAATTACAAGAATTTTATTACAAAAAATCACTATATCTTTATTTTTTTTAAATTAAAAACACAAACAAAAAAACACAAAAAAAACTTCAGTTGCTTCTTGATAAAAATTAAATGTGCTCAGCTATTAGGATTTGTGCATTCATGTAAATTAACGTTAATAGTGTGAATATTTATTCCTTTTCGACTCCAAAGTCATCCGTAGTCAGTTATATTAGTTTATGCAAAGTTAGTAGGTATTATATTCGTTAAAGACTTCCATCTACACGGATTATATAATAAGTAAGAGCCAACGTAGAAGTAGTAGAGTAGGTAGAGAAATGCCGTCTAAAAGGATGAAATGGAGCCTTGAAAAGTACGACATAGGAAATTATTAGAATCGCAATAATGAAATTAAAATGTACTCAGCGGTCTGAAACAGAATAATTAACGCCTCCGGACTCGTAATCATCCAGCAGAACAGAATTGATTAAAAGTAAATTAAAATTCTTAAGCAGCAAAGAATTTAAGAAAGAATGAGGTCGAATGAATGCAAATTAATTAAACTGCTGCCATTGATTATAAATTCTTATTATGCAATTCCACTTCATTTAATTTAAGATTTCTTTCAAATAATTATTGTAAGTAAACATAGAGAATATGTTTTATGTTTAAATTTATTTAACTTTTTTCTTTCTTTTCACTCTATATTATCGAAAATTGGACTTGCTATGTACTTCAAAATGTATTTGTGAGAAATGTTTCCAGTGAATTGTAATCATTCTGTCAGTTTGTAATTTGGAGTAGAGACACGTTGTCGGGAAATTGGGCCACTTCTCTGCGTAAAAATAAATTTGTTCAAGGTACTTGATTATATGCTGTTGTAACCATTTACACGAAAAAGTAACCAGGATTATACAAAGAAAAAAAATACATATCCTGATGTCTCTTTTTGACATACACATAATAAAAAATAAAATGTATTATTGGAAACATGAATAGATTTTATCTTATGTGACAGTTTTATTAAAAAGAATTTGTAAATTTCCGCAGTTTGTTGCTTTTACGATATTATATTGTTGCTGGCTGGGAGCCTAGCTGATACAATATCTTACACGGAATCTAGACTGTGGGCACCTACTCGGATGTGTACCACCTGATTTATTTGCTAGCACTGAGTCGTGTTTCAAAGACTTTCTGGCGAGAAACGAGGAAGTTTTGAGATAGATTTGTGAAAATGATATACATAACATTTTGGTGTTTTAAATCGGTTGGTACCTGATTTTTACAGAATAAATATCGCATTTTTTATTTCTAATCTAAAACTTTGTAACATTTTAAATTTAAAAACTAGATATCTATGTCTACACCACTAGGGATTTAACTTGTTTTATAGTGCGTGCGCTATGGTGGTAACTATTATATTTTACAAACGACAAAAGACAACTCAAAAGTGCACCTTGAAATTTGAATGTTTTCAGTGAAGCAATTGAACTTTGGAAAAGTTTCTTGCAAAAGTACGAAATACAATGCACGTAAATAGCAAATTCCGACGTTCGTATGTACTCATACGTGCTCCTAAAGTGGATTCCCTATTCAGCAGCTGAGAGCAATAAAAGCAAGGTCTGAGATCTTTAAAAATGCCTTTTCAAAGACAGTCGAATAATGAATATAAAATAAACAAACATGCTATATAACATAGATATAAAAATGTATTAGAAAACTGTTTACTGAAATCTACTTTTTAAAATACATCGAAACATATATATTCGTTTACCCACATATTTTTTTCCAATTCTAAGGCATAAATTCTATATATGAAGTGGGGAGAAAATGTGGAAGATATCTTTTTTTTTCAGTACAAAAAGCGCTGGCATTGGTTTGTGAAATTACATTACATTATGAGTAAGAATTATCACTTCAATCATCTCCCTACCCTGTTCTCACGTGAGTATATTCGGCACAGTATGTACTACTATCGCATATATTCTGGACTCTACTGCATTCCATACTGTTACTAGTTTTGGCTATAGTTTTAAGGCCGGCCGCCTGCATGATGCCTACCCTTCTCGGGACTATATACACTTATATAAGGTATTTAAAATGACATAATAAAATAGCACAAAATGCACAAAATTTGTTTCCGCTCATATAAGTTCCAGTAGAATTGATTGGATTGATTCATCTAGAAGTTGGTGCTCTACTGCAGCCTGCGTTCGAAGTTCTGGTACCAAGTGTGTAGAGTGCAAATGTTACATATTAAACTAATTCTGCAGCACGGAAGATGTAACATTAGATTCGGGTCCAATTGATGACCAAATGCACCACCTATTTTGTTTCCGAAGATAATTTAAGCAAAATGTCATTATCAAATAACAAATATTTATAAAATTAATTTAAACACATTTAAGACATGTTGATGTCAAATGTAATTAAAAGTTAACTTTTAATTATAAATCTATAGAATTTAATCGTTTATTATGTAACATATGAAATCTTAATAATTTTATGATGAAATTCCACTAATGGGTCACATTACTTTTATCATTAGAATGTCTATTAGATTTAACAGTTGTATTTTAGAATCTTACGAATCTTGTATAACTTAACAAGTCGGATTCGGATTTGTAATAGATAATATATATCTTCGTTTGTTTTATGTTCTACATGTACGTATCATATACTACATGAATTCCGATTATAATAAGGATACCTACAACCGATCTTATTTGTTAATCATATAAAATGAGTATAAAATTGACATGACTTCGAATTTTTTTCCTATCCTAATTTGTTTCAAATTGTAGTAGTACCAATTTTCTTCATGGCCACCATCACCACCACCATCTCAGCCTATGATCACCTACTGCTGGACTTAGGCCTCCCTCACTGATCGCATGATTGGGGGGAAATGTGCCATAATCGCCATGCTTGGCAGGCGGGTTGGCGATCGCAGTATGTACCAGTGTACTAAGAAAAAGACTCTGCTGCTCGTCCTCCGGTGGTCTTTACATCCAGACTCAAGACAAACAGATATATTCATGCACACAAATGTTTTTCCTGTGTGGGAATCGAACCCACGACCTGCGGCGTGAAAAGCAGGTATCTTAACACTGCGCCAAACGGTCAGTCATGTCTTCATTGCCGCCACAGTTTGAAGTAAGGCTGCTGAAGATATTTCAAACTTTAGGCCAGTTGCTTAGTTGATATTATAACAATTTCTGGTAAGCGCTACAGTACCTCTAACCCTTTTCTTAACAAAGGATCGTCGATTCATCTAAAAGGTTGCGTATAATAGTAAAATAAAAATAAAGTTTTTCTTTAGCCATTTATGTATTTTTCTTATTAAATGTAAATGAGACTTTGGATTTTAATCAAATAAGTGTTTGCATAAAACATAATGCTTATGTTTATCGTTTTGGGGCACGCCACTGGCGCCAGGTGGGTCTAAACAAAATGCAAATCGACATGATTATGCGCTTAATATTTCGTTTTCTTCACTTCGTTGTAAAGCAACTGGAAACATATTTTGATTCACTCATATTTAAATTTAGAATCACTATTGCGAAATATAGGCCAATGATTTCGCACGGTACGTAAGTGATTACATAAAATGTGCATGTGTTTCCTATTTATGCTATCTATTCCCTCGAAAAGTTGAAACTATTGAGAAAAATTTAACTTATAAGGTATTTTTGATATTGAGACAAAATTTAACTTATAAGGTATTTTTGATATTGATCAAAATGTAATTCTAAGCGTTTTGATTGCCCATAGCTTACAGGCTCTGTGACGTCACATAAAATTGAATATGTCGCCCATAGATCACATAGAATCATATACTCAAAATAATTAATGCTGCCCAACAATTTCAAAAGAAAATATTTTCTTGTTTCATACATTTTAGAGCGTGATTTTTAACTAGTCAAGTTTTAGTTTTTTGACCTTTTATTAACTTTTCAATTGCATAATAGAACGTAAAGAGTATCCAACACTAAAATAAAAGGTTTTAACTTTACGCAGTAATACAGTACTAATACAGGATTTTATAGTAAAAAAAAGTAGCCTACCTCTTCATCTTAATCTCTAATAAAATTCCGCCAGGTGCTCTGTGAGGATGAGAGACAGTCAAAATGACTTTAAATATGAGTATAATATCATTCGTATATTTCGATAAATATACTAACAACAAAGTATAGATTTTCTCGTGTTGTTATACTTCTCTACATACTATATTTATCTTGTATTTAAACTTAACCACAAAATAATAATAAAACCGTAAAACTAATGATCATAATTGAATCTCAAATTTACAATTAAGACTGCAGGCGATTCCTGGGATGTCTACGTTATTTAATGTGTATCTGTTGGATGATAAAAACAACAGTCTAAATTTGTAAACGATACCAGCGCCTGTCATATATTATTGATTTATTTTTTTAGTATCCATTTTATAAAAATTAAGTTCGATTCCCCAAAAGAGGATAAACTAGCGTCACACCAATACTGACTCGCCATTTCATTCCATTCACTGACTATTTTGTAGAGGCTGGATGTGTAATAAATAGCTATACTTCTTTACTCCTTAATAACTCCCTCAAATTTTATTACCATTAGGATAAAATATCTGCAACTTATTTGATAGTTGTTGAATAAAAGTCACAAAATTTTAATATATGTTTGTGGCTAGATACAAGCGGAGCCATCTGTTTTTCACTCTATGTGATTACTTATCTATTTTATTATAACTAAGCGGAATAGTTTATACGCTTTAATCTTGTGAACTAAAAATCGGAATTTAATATTTTTGTTTTCATTTAACAGTCCTATTATTATGGACAGCTTACCACCATTTAATATCAACATCCTACAACCAAGCTACAACCATTTGGAGCAGACGACCAGTAGCGCTGAGGTGAAACCACTGGGCACAGTATTGAATAAAGTCGTTTTAGAAGCTGTCTATATGTAGCGGTAATCATTTATTATATACTTAGAAATGAGTCAACTTGACACAAACACCAAAATTCAAGTTTAAAAAAAATACATGTTATTTTAAAGACACTTTATTCAAAGAGCTTTTTAGAGTATTTTAGAGTATTTTTTGTGACAGTTTTTCCCAATACTTTTTCGATTCTTGAGAGTAATAACAACCTTAATCTACAACATTTTTTATGTAAATACATCTTATAAATAAATTCTGAAATTACATTAGTACGCAAAGATCCTTCAAAAAATTTCATTTTATTTCTTTTGTATTACTAAAAATGCACAATTCTCTGAGATCTTACAAATGGAAATTAAAACTTTTACAGGAATGACTTGTAATGAAGAATTTCACAATATTGCAGTAGATTCTAACTAGCAAATTGACAAGTTTGAAAATGAAAACTCTTGCATCAGAGTGTTTACAATAAAATTGTATGCACGAGAAAATTAGTCATCATTGCCATCATCAGTATTAATGAGTCAATTTAATTGAATTTATGTCAAACCCAGAATTAATAAGTGTGGAGGGACAGGAATTATTATTTGTATAAATTTTATAAATCTATTAAAACCAAACATATCTTTTTAGTAACATAGCAATATAATCGTTAACTCATTATATAAAAATACTACTCATATTTTTTTATAATCACACTCTATGAATGAATTTTAAAAATAAAGTAGATTAATGTCATGTTTTCCTCCGCAGTCGGGAATGTAGTACATCAGCGCTTAAATTATAATTAACTTTAGACGTTGCACGCGGTTAAACTCCGGGTTTCCGGCGCTTGAATTATTAAAAAACAGATCGTTTACTTAAGCTAGGGAATCAGGTTTTTCCATAAAGTTTTGCTGCAGCTTAATTTTCCATCTAGCCTCACTTGTAATGCAACCTTACTTAATACATTAGTTTACTATCTTTTACAGAAGGGTATAAAATAACTTTTGTTAAAAAAATATTGGTATAAAAATATTGGCTAAATGGCATTAATACCTGAAGGAGTAATAAATAGATAATTTTGCCGACCAACAAAATCATCACGAGAAAAAAAACATACCTTTTGTTGCTGCTTTAAAGCCATATTAAATGTATTTTGATAGTTGCTTATATTTTACAGGGAAACGATGAATAGGTGAAGAAAATATTATTTTATCTGTCTATCCCTTCCTCTGTCAATCAAAGGTAGGCAATACATCTCTAACTCATTTGCTTGTTGCGGCCACTTAACCTCAGGTGGACCACTTCTGCGTTGCCACCTTCTTCTAACGAGCAAAAATTCACTGTATTCATATGGGCTCTATAAAAATAGATTATTTTATACTGCACTATTACAGAATCCGATTATTATGTTATTAACGTAATCTTCGTGTAATCTACGTATGTAGTCCATATTGGTGACATTTTTTTCATTGTAAATATCATTCTTTTCAATCATGTCTCGTTTTTAAAATGACATTAACCCTGTATGGTTAATGTCATTTCAAAAACGAGACGTGTGACAAATGACGAGGGCAGATATGTTATGCCAGTTATCATTATACAAGTAAATTGTATTACATCGTAAATCCATATGCAACTTTTACAATTCGTCAAGGTTTATATGGTAGACGGGTGTTTTGATCCTGTGTTATAAAGTTTTGATATTGAAAAAGTATGATTTTAAATTGTGTCTAAAGCACTGCTGTTCAAATTTCATTCTTTACACGCAAAGATGTACTTTATTGCGAGAATGAAATATCTTTATATATAAATATATATTCTCATATATTTTTACTTTTAGATAATTAATATTATTTTAGCTCAGGTAGGCTCAGGCTGGTGACTCGAATATGTAATAAATTACGAACAAAGAAAGCGCGAATTGGATAAAGAATAGATAGATCGCCAAGAAGGACTGCGAATAATATGTGCGGTTATTAATAGAACGGCTGTGGTACGGGAAAGCAGAAATTAAATAATGTCGCTGTCAGTAAAATTCGTCGTATCAAAATTTTTAAATCCATTCTGAGTCAAATTACGCGATCGTTAGTGTCAGCATATCCAATCCATTTGCTGTCTTTTTACATATGCTGTATAAAAGTATTTTATCACATATCATATGAATAAAAATCTTTTATACATATGATATGTGATAAATTAAGGGACTATAGTAACACATTTTTCCGTTTCCACGCAACTGGAAAGGGCAAATGATTTTGATTTTGATTAATTGAAACCTTAGTCACCTCTCTTGTTTTTTCACTAACCAAACATACGTCTACAAACTAATTGGTTCCGGGTAATTCTAATGTCGGCCTTAACTATACGCTCACTGTATATTATTTTTTTTTTATTTTTTTTTCCATACAAAAGATTTAACAAAGAATTTTATCTCGCCAAGCTGTAATGCTTAACGCCGAGACGCGCTCGTTATTACAAAAAAACAAAAATGTATTCAATCAACAACATGCACTTAAGATAAACATTAAACACATAAACATAACCTCACTTTATTACAGATTTGTTTATCGGTGAGGACACTTTTTCTTCATCGAGAAACAAGTCTGTCAGCTTTGACTTTAACAATTTTCTGCTTATATCATGTCTCTGTCTTAGCTTAGCTATTCTATTAAATAATTTTGGTAC